>CM051499.1:1488644-1531145 GCA_028031935.1 Paedocypris micromegethes | reverse complement strand
ACACACACACACACACACACACACACACACACACACAGCGTTTACGTACATTCATTTTACATAATACTTCAGCATTTTGATTAAATTTGTTTTTAGATTTGTTAGATTTGTTTATACAAAGCTGGAAAGCGGATAAAGGTTGTCTATTGCTGTTTACAGACACCTCAACAGAATTCTAATTGCTTATTATATTTTATTATTACCGCTTATTATTATATGTGATAGTTTATATCACATTGTTGTGTTTTTGCCTCTTGATATTCTAGATTAGGACTCTTGAAGGTGAGCAAATTTACGTAGTCATTTGTAATGACTTCTTAAAGCAGTAGTTATAACAACAGTAATAACAAAATTCAAAGAACAGAATAGAGCTTCACGTTTCCGTCCAAGGCGAGAATCTCGCAATCTTTTAAACAACCAAGAATGATGGTTAGGGTTTTCTATTTCTGTTTACAGACACCTCAACAAAATTCTTATTAACAACTGCTTATTATGCTATTACTGTTTGGTATTACATATATATTAGCATGTAATGTGTAGTATATATTACATTGTTGTGTTTTTTGTCTCTTAATATTCTGGATTAGGACTCCAGAAGTCAAGCAAATGTACCTAGTCGTTTGTAATTACTTCTTGAAGTAGTAGTTATAACAACAGTAATAACAAAATACAAAATAAAAAAACTTCACATTTCCCTCCAAGGCGAGAATCCCGCAATCCTTTACAACCAGGAATCTTGATTAGAGCTTTCTACTGCTGTTTACAGACACCTCAACGGAATTCTTATTATCAACTGCTTATGATGCTATTACTGCTTATTATTACATACATATTAGCATGTAATGTGTAGTATATATCACATTGTTGTGTTTTTGCCTCCTAATATTCTAGAATAGACCTAGTCGTTTGTAATTACTTCCTAAAGTAGTAGTTACAAAAACAGTAATAACAAAATACAAAATAGAAAAAACTTCACGTTTCCCTCCAAGGCGAGAATCCCGCAATCTTTTAAACAACCAGGAATCTTGATCAGAGCTTCATCTACATAGGTCTGAATTCCTTAATCCCGTTTGGCTTTCCCAGATCAACACGGATAAGCCCGTTTACGGCAGATCTTTTCCTCCTCACGAGGTTCACGAGGTCATATCGCCGCAGTTCCACGCCTCAACACGACTTTTCTTCTCCATTGAATTCCCGGTTTTCCGTGTCGTTCGCGTTATTCTGGCTTGATTCCGCCCCTGGGCAACTGGTTAGTCTTGGTTTTTGCAACTGTGATGTCGTTCCACCGCTCAAGGGAAAACGCAGAGTCTGTTTATCGCAGCTCGTAATTGCTCCTCGCTCGTTTGTTTTTGCCGGAATTGCGCGACTTTGGCCTTGAGCGAGCACGACGGCATGGCGGAATGGCGGGAAGAGCCCGACGCCGCACTGTAAACACCTGACGGGAATGCCCCGTGTGTCTCGGATCGCTTGCCTTTTTTAATTTACGAGAAAATGTAGTCCGTTGGGAAAACAATGCAGGTTTAGATGATGTTATTTAATTAAGGAGAACCCGGGCGACACCACGTCAGACTTACACCGGTGTAAGAGTCGATTAGTTCATGTCTCGTGCTGAGAGTGCAGGTTTGCTGCATTATACATGTATTATTAATATTATTTGTCTGGTAGATTTATCGTATGTTTAGTTTCCAAGGCACTGTAGTGGATTATGGAAGCAGATAATGCCAAATTATCCAAAGATGGATGCCAAAAATATCAAGCGTAAATTTCTACTAAACGAACGAAAGTGCAAAACATTTACATTTTTTTGGGGGGTTTTTTTTCGCTTGCAATTACGTTTTTTTGTTTTTGTTTGCAATCTTCACATTTTTGTTCGAAACTTTTTTTTTCCACTTTGGATTTTTCGTTAGTATTTTTTCTGGATTTCGGGCCCCAGTTTCACGTGGGGGCGGCCCTTATTCTAATTAGCCGGTGAGCATGTGATTGACAGCTGCACTCATGGTGAGAATGTGATTGATTGGAATAGGGAGAGGAGTTTAGCGAGCGCTTAAACACATTTATAATTGTAACACCATCGTCGGAGTATTTATACGTTTGTCTGGACTGACACAATACCATCCACATCACTGCCCCAGAAAGACAAAGACTTTAATAATTAACTATAATGATAATAATAATAATAATAATAATAATAATAATAATACATTTTATTTGTAAGGTAACTATGGGGAGCACTGCACATACACAGTATTTTGATGTGAGGAAACAACAGTGTGTACTATTATTCTGAAGTATCTGCCACCACAATAGTTTAGCAATATTGTGCAAAAATAACATGTGATGTGCCAATCAGAGTAAGGACCGCCCCCATGTGAAGCTTGAGCCGGAAGTCCAAACGAAGAAAAATAAATGAACATAAAAATCTGATGCGAGAAAAAAAGTTTAAAACAAAAACTTAAAATTAAACCAAATACATATAATAATTTATATTACAACAAACTGACTACAGACCACGACCGGGTTAGTTTAGCTTAGCACAACTGGCTTCAAACAAGTCCAATACGTCATCGCAGAAAGAGTCAAAACAGTCAAAAATGAAGAACACGAACAAGAAGTAAAAAAAAATCCAAGGAACAGACACAATCAAAACGCTGGGTGGCTGCACAGGGAATAGTAATCCTTCCTCTTCACACGGCGTCAGATAAACAGAGAGCTTGAAACACACCTGAGCTTGAAACTATTGCGCTGCACATGTTCGGAGTCTGACTGGAGAGCAAAGGATCTTGGGAAATGAAGTCCTGACCACTAGAATCGACTTTTTGTTATTTATTCATCAAATAAAACGACATCAAAATGATCCGAGTCACAAGATAGGTTTGTTAAATAAAGAAAAATAGTATTTTTAAGAGAATACTAACGTAATTGATCCAGATACGTTAATAAAAAAACGTATGTGTCTGAAAAATCAGGGGGTGCTTATATTCGCGTAAATACGATATAAATATTGCAAAGTGGGAGACTGGACCAAAAAGGAAAATAAAAGCGAGTGTGGACTAGGAGGCGAGCGAGGCTGCCAGGAGTCTCAGGAATCAGGAATGAAATGGAGTTTGCCAGTGTAATAGAAAGATCCGGTTAGCGGGTTATTGTGCACCTGTCAGTGTGGGGGAGATCTTCTTTGACAGAGAAGATATTGTGTCAATAAGCTGCCAAGGAGACGGGAATAAACCCGCCTGGCGTGTCTTCTTTTTTATTATCCAATAACAATTACCCATTATTCAATGAGCCACGCAGTCCCAGAAAACGCTCCCTCGCCGACGGTAAATACTCTTTAAGTTTGGTTCATATTGTCTGGTTTGAAAAAAGCAAAAAAAAAAAACAGTGAATGTAGTGAAAAGGCTATTAAGTAGAGAATTTATTCATGATATTAGTGTTTGGAGTAACAAGCAGTTAATCCTCCTGTTATATTGGTTTCAGAGGACCATCAATAATGTTCGCGGGTCAATTTGATATGTATTAGGGCTGTCAAATTTTACGCGTTAACTTATGCGATTAATTAAATTTGTTTGTCGCGTCAAATTTTATTATCGCCGTTATTCACTGTTGCAGTTTTTTTTCACTTCCGGTATTTATTTTTCATTTCTGTGTTTTTTCTGACCTTTAGACGGAGAGTTTCTACATTATCATTTTGAATAAATGTTTTCAAGTTCACATATTATAATGAGTATATATTGGTATTAATTTATCATTGTTACTTTACATATTTGCCTTGCTTATGTTGTGGACTTTTTATGGAATACTCTTGAACATGAAAATATTATATTGTTATTATTATATATATAGTAATATAAGCACTATATTTAAGTATTTAAACAAGTGTTTATTTTGTTTTGAGTTTACATTAATTTAATTTAACACTTCAATATTCATTATTACAAGCTTCGGTTATTAATTAATAATAATTCATGTAATACTACTAGTAATAATAATAGAATTATAACATTATATATTTATATAACGGTCGTTACAAATAAGTCAACTGAACCATTCTTTGTTTATATGTAGATTACACTAACTAAGACAAACAGGATACGTTTCACAGTGAAAGAATACTTTAAAGTATTTTCTTTTATTTTTAAACTTTTAACACGGGTCAATTTGACTTGAACAGTCTCTTTGTTACAAAAACATGTTGCGTGGTGTTACAAACATGTGAACTGAACCGTTGTATTTTAACATGATAATTACACCAATTTAGACAAGCGGGAGAATTTTCTAAGTGAAAAAATACGTTTAGGTATTTAAAAAAATTTTTTTGAACTTTGAAAACAGGTCAATTTGACCCAAACATAAAGTCAAATTACATAAACATAAACATAAGGACCCAAACATAAGGTTTGATAATGCTTAATTAATAAGGATTAATGCTTTTTTTTTCTCCTCCGGTACAAACACTTTACTGACAATATGTGTTCCAACACACTGGACCGATGTTGATCATGTCAATGTGCAAATGTGTGGCATCGAAACATGATGATTGGACCAGATTGAGCGTTTGTCTATTGTTAGCCAATCAGAAGCAGGACAGTCTGTGTGTGAGATAAATTCCATGTCTAATTCATCTACTATTTTACACTTTTTTTCATCAGCTATTCTCTATTTTAATTAGGAAATAGTTTATATGCTCGATGTTTTTATCAAATAAACAAAGAAATAAAATTTCTGGATAAATTAAGTTACTTTTATACGTTTTTTATCGTTATTATTCTGTTATTTTATTCAGATCATCTTGTTTATATCAGTTTCATTTTAATTACATTTCCCTTTCATAGTCAGGTCACTTCGACGTCAGTCAGAGACCTGACTATGGGACATCGGATGCTTTAGCCATTCGCGTTCATTCTTACAACCGGCCAATGAACAGTCAAGTTCAATGGCTGCATGAATTTGCATGCCACCTCTGACCCGTACCAGCTGGTATAAAAGGGTGGTGGCGTGCCACATGCAAATACCTTTCAGATGATTGAAGCCAGGTCGTGTTTTCATCTCTGCAACCAACTCGATAAGGCTCTTCGTTGGAACTCTGCAGCAATCCAAGCTGGTTTTCGCCCCGAAAAGACCCCGGAAGCAGCTGAAAACTCCTTCTTGCATCGACGAAGAGTTTTTATCTGAAAAGAGCTCCAGAGACGCCGGCGCGATCACGTTCCGACAACCCGTTTGTGGCAGTGTTGGCTCGCGCCGCGAAGAAGGTGGGATTAGAGGTGGAGATTCCACCTCAGCCCGCCCCTTCGCGGCTGGATGATTGGTGCCCGGCGCGCCCGTCGGCTAAGCAACCGCGACGGCCCGGGTTCCTTTCTTTCCCGAGCTGCACGAGGAGCTGACCAAGACGTGGCAGGCCCCTTTAGTGGCGCGCTCACGTGGTGGCAGCGACTCCTTCCTCACTTCCCTCACAGGCGGTCCTTCCCGGGGCTATTTGGACCTTCCCTCCACGGAACGGGCTATCGCGACCATTTTGTGTCCGAAAACGGCCGCTTCCTGGAGGGACCGTCCAAAGCTTCCTGGCAAGTCGGCGAAGTTCCTGTATGCGCTAAACGCTAAGGGCTACGCCTTCAATGGCCAGACCGCATCCGCGCTCCACGCACTGGCGGCTATTGCCGTTTACCAAGCACAGTTGCTGGCGGAGCTCGGAGGGGAAGCAGCGCCCCCTGATTTGGTTCAGGAAGTGCGTGTGACTACCGACCTCATTCTTCGGGCAGCTAAGGTCGCAGCACGCACGACAGGGGCGTCGATGGCCACTCGGGTGGTTCAGGAGCGCCACCAATGGCTCGATCTCTCAGACATGCCGAGCGCAGATAGGAACCAGTTCCTAAATGCGCCCATCTCTAGGTCGGGCCTCTTTGGCGACACGGTGGAGCAGCTGTGCAAGCAGTTCTCCACCCTCCAGCTGCAGACTAAAGCTATTTCGCATGTCTTTTCCAGGCCCATGGCGAAAGCATCTCCAGCTGGAAGCCGCCGGCGACGCCCAGTGACTGCGGCTGAGGTCCTCGGCCCCCGGCACCACCGCCACAGCAGAGGAGCAGATCTCGCCGCAAGAGGGCGGCGCGCTCCGAATCCAGATCAGCAAGGGACGCCAAACGGCCTCCCTTGCGATCCTGATGTGTTCGGAGTGGAGGGAGCAGAGCAGGGAGTATGGTTGAGCTCCGACGATCGAGCCACCACTGTCGAAGTCCATCCACAGGTGGACACAGAAGTGGGGCTACCACCTATGGTGCTAGCCAACTTTTCAGTAAAAGACAGATGCACCCACACTCACACTCCCTCCACTCCTACCGAGGAACAGAGGACTCCTCTGTTCCCTCGCGGGTCGAGTTGTCCGCTGCCGGATACTCCCTGCGCGGTAGAAGACCGGAGCTCCGGAGGGCCTCGGCCCGACGGAGTTCCAGGTCGGGGGGCATGCTCTCCTCTGTCATGGGGGAGAGAGGCCCCCAACTCACCAAGTTGGTCGAGGAGCAGGCTCTTGCCGGCACCTCCCGACATGGTGAGAGGTCGGTTGTCAGGCGGCCTCCGGCTGCCTGCAGACTCAGACGGGATGCGGAACTCCCTCGCCTCACGGCCAGGAGTTACCTGCCTCAGGCTCTCCCCGGTGGGGACTCCCGTCAGAGTCCCGGCCCCCCCAGACCCCGGTCTCGGGGACCCCACGGCCTCGTTGATTCCCCTCAGACGGTACTTGACGGAATGGTGCGCCCTTCCTCGTCCGTCCCTCTGGGTGATCCGAACCGTGAGACTCGGCTACGCTTTGCAGTTCGCCCGCCGGCCTCCGGTATTCCGAGGCGTCCTCACCACTCACGTGGGTCTGAGAGACGCTCTCGTATTAAGGGCAGAGGTTTCCTCGCTGCTGGCGAAGGGCGCCATCGAGGTGGTGCCCCCAGCCGAGACGAGGAGCGGGCTTTACCACCCGTACTTCGTGGTCCCCAAGAAGACCGGCGGTATGCGGCCCATATTGGATCTGAGGTCCCTGAACGACTATCTTCACGGTTTTCGTTCAGGATGCTAACCCAGAGGGACATTCTGAGGGCAGTTCAGCCCCAGGACTGGTTCGCCGCTATCGACCTTCAAGACGCGTACTTTCATGTCTCGATCTTGCCCCGGCACAAGCCCTTTCTGCGCTTTGCTTTCGAGGGCCGAGCGTATCAGTACAAGGTCCTGCCCTTCGGCCTCTCTCTGTCGCCGCTAGTCTTTACGAAGATAGCGCAGGCTGCCCTCTCTCCCCTGAGAGTGCGCGGCTTCAGGATCCTGAATTACCTAGACGACTGGCTACTACTAGCCAGATCGCGGGCTCAGTTGATCGCACAGAGAGACGCAGTGCTCAGGCACTTGAGCCGGCTGGGGTTACGCGTCAACAGAAAGAAGAGCATGCTGACCCCGTGTCAGCAGATCTCCTTTCTCGGGCTCGGCCTAGACTCCGTTCTGATGTGCGGCAGGCTGTCCTCTCGGAGAGCCGCCAATATCCGGAGTCAGCTGGAAGTGTTCACACCCGGGGTCCGGGTTCAGTGCAAACACTTCCAGAGGATCCAAGGCCACATGGCGTCTGCCTCCGCGTTGACTCCGCTAGGCAAGTTACACATGCGGCCCCTTCAGTTCTGGATCCGGGA
This sequence comes from Paedocypris micromegethes, assembly GCA_028031935.1. Classification (NCBI taxonomy): domain Eukaryota; kingdom Metazoa; phylum Chordata; class Actinopteri; order Cypriniformes; genus Paedocypris; species Paedocypris micromegethes. The sequence goes on along the minus strand of CM051499.1, from coordinate 1,523,499 downwards.
CGAGGTCCCAAAACGAGCCTGGCGGCTGGGGAGATACCGGGTATTAGTCACACCCGAGTGTCTCCACCTGCTCCACCCCTGGTCAGAGACGAGTTTCCTACGGACAGGTGTCCCATGAGGAACGGTCTCCCGTCGTGTTGTGGTATCCACGGATGCATCCAACACGGGGTGGGGAGCAGTGGGCAACGGCCGCGGAGTTTCCGGCCGTCGGTCGGGTTCTCGCCTCCAGTGGCACGTCAACATGCTCGGGCTATCGGCCGTGCACCTCGGGTTGAAACACTTGCTCGGGCAAGGCCGAGTGTAGCATGTGCTGGTCAAGTCAGACAGCGTAGTTGCAGCAGCTATCAACCGTCAAGGCGGTTTGAGCTCGCACCGCTTGAACAAGCTCGCACGTTGCCTCTGGCTGTGGTGTCTGTCGAGACTCAGGTCTCTGGTGGCAGTCCACATTCCAGGCATCCTCAACACAGCCGTGGATGCACTGTCGAGGCAGGGCCCCGCCCCTGGCGAATGGAGGCTGAACCCTCAAGTGGTGACAGAGGTGTGGGAGGAATTCGGTCTGGTACAGATCTCTTTGCCTCAGACGAATCGACCCACTGTCCACTCTGGTTTGCGCTAACCGAGGCGCCACTCGGTGTAAACGCGTTTGCCCACCCATGGCCTCACCACATGAGGAAGTACGCCTTCCCGCCAGTTACCCTGACTCCCCAGCTACTGGGTCGAGTCAGGAAGGAGGGTCATCAGGTTCTCTTGATCGCCCCTCATTGGCCCGACAAGACCTGGACGTCAGATCTCATGGATCTGGTCACGTCCCCTCCGAGGCAGTTACCCCTGAGAGCGGACCTCCTCTCACAGGCACAGGGCTCGCTCTGGCATCCGCGGCCAGACCTCTGGAACCTCCATGTCTGGCCGCTGGACGGGTCACCTCGTTAGACGATCTGCCACAGTCGGTACAGGACACTATCGCTCAGGCTCGTGCACCGTCTACAAGACGGTTGTACGACCTGAAGTGGCAGACCTTCGTCACCTGGTGCCGCCAGAAAAACGAAAACCCACTGAGTTGCCCCGTCGGTACGGTTCTCTCGTTTCTCCAGCAGAAACTTGAGGAAAGCGTGGCCCCTTCCACTCTGAGAGTCTATGTAGCCGCGATATCCGCCACACATGACCTCATCGAGGGGAAGACGGTAGGCCGGCACGACCTGACGACTAGGTTCCTAAGAGGTGCCAGAAGGGTTCGCCCTTCCAGACCTCCCCCGACCCCGGCGTGGGATTTGAGCTTGGTGTTGGCGACCCTCCGCTCTCCCCCCTTCGAGCCGCTGGAGACTACGAGTCTCAGGCTGCTCACACTGAAGGCTTCGCTTTTACTAGCGCTGGCCTCAGTGAAACGGGTCGGGGACCTAGAGGCGTTCTCTGCAGATCCTCAGTGCCTGACCTTTGGTCCTGGAGACTCGCACCTAGTGCTGAGACCCAGACCTGGTTACGTGCCCAAGGTGCCCGCTACCCCCTTCAGGGATCAGGTAGTGACGTTGCAGGCCCTCCCCACAGGGGAGCAAGACCTGGCCGGTCACCCACTGTGCCCAGTCCGCGCTATACGCACTTACTTACGGCGCACAGAGAGCTTCAGAAGCTCGCAACAGCTCTTTGTCTGCTATGGTGGTCGACAGAAAGGGAATGCCGTCACCAAGCAGAGACTCTCGCACTGGATCGTTGACGCGATTAAGTTCGCGTATCACGTCCGTAAGCTGCCTTGCCCGCTGAACGTGAGAGCCCACTCTACCAGGAGCGTGGCCTCGTCGATCGCAGTGGCAAGGGGAGTCTCTCTAGCAGACATTTGCAGAGCTGCCGGCTGGGCTACACCCAACACCTTTATCCGGTTCTACGAGCTGGATAAGGCGTCGGTATCCACGCAGGTGCTATCCGCGGTGGAGGGCAATACCGACACGGTGTAGGCCTGCGGGAGCAAACCCCAGTTTGGGGCCCAGTCTCCCGTCTTAGTGTTTCCTCTACCCTTGACAGGCTAGGAACACGCCCAGTCCGCTCTACACACCAGGGGTCGCGGCCGACGGAGGGCCGAGATCCCTGGAGCCCCGGCCTCTGTTTCCCCTGACGGGCAATCAGGCGAAATGAGGGGTTCCTTGGTGCCACCGAGTCCAGACTAGCGAAGAGTCCTAGTTCTGACTGCGTGTGTGTTTTCTTCCTCAGGCGATACTCACCGAGTTATTACGCCTGTGTTTCCCGTAAGGGATGAGGTCGAGTAGTAGGGCTACGTTCTCCTCCCTCTCCCGAGCCCACTCTGTCCCCGACAGACAATAGGCTTCTTTCGAAGAGTGACGTGGTGCGTCGACTCTACGCAACACTTCACACGAGGTGGGAAGTGTTCTCCGTCAACCCTGGCGAGGGTCCCCCACGCACGGGTCGAGAGCCAACAAGTTCCTTGGTTGCCCCGGTGGAGGTGAGTGCTATTACCCTTCGGGCTAGGCCCACCTCTAGATGCTGTGGAAGATCCACCAATTGGCTCCTCGGCTAAGGAGCCGGAGGGGTCTTTTCGGAGGATGCTGCCCTGGATGTGGCCTGTTGTATTGTCCCATAGTCAGGTCTCTGACTGACGTCGAAGTGACCTGACTATGAAAGGGAACGTCTTGGTTACTTGCGTAACCTCTGTTCCCTGAATAAGTCAGGGAACGAGACGTCACTTTCCGCCGCCACATTCAGGGTATGCCGCTGGAAGTCTGCGTTGGCCCGACCGGCTTCAATCAGCGAAAGGTATTTGCATGTGGCACGCCACCGCCCTTTTATACCAGCTGGTACGGGTCAGAGGTGGCATGCAAATTCATGCAGCCATTGAACTTGACTGTTCATTGGCCGGTTGTAAGAATGAACGCGAATGGCTAAAGCATCCGATGTCCCATAGTCAGGTCTCTGACTGACGTCTCGTTCCCTGACTTATTCAGGGAACAGAGGTTACGCAAGTAACCAAGACGTTATTTGTGTTCATTTTCATATGTGTTCATAAAGGGACAATTTACCCTAAAATCGTTATATTACAGAGTTCAAACCCAATAAAATTCAATTATCAGTGTTTAGTAATGCAATAAGTGTGTCATGCTAATGTCAGGAAATTACATGTTTTAATAATTACATTTGACCCTAAATGTTGACTAGTCATTGGTTTATAATTTAATTCAACTGAAACCAGTTTGATAAGAAAGTCAACATTATGAAATCTCTTACACTAAAAACATTGAGTTTCACCAAAAAAAAGAAAGAAAAAAAAAGATTGAATTAAAAGCCACAAACCAGAAAGTGTGAAACTCCACAGAAGAAAAAACGGTGGAGATTCCAGCCAAAAATCCTTTCACGTACGTTCAATATAATGTTTTAACATTTAGCTATTTCAACGAGAGCCGTGGTGGTCTAGAGTTGTAATATTGCACTATAAGCTATACACACAATATTTACGTGAATATAAGCACCCAACTGTTTTTCAGGCCCAAAATTAAAATTCCATAGTTCACAGAATTCCGAGGAGAATCTCCATCAGCTCGAGTTTGATACGGCGCTAGTTCTGTTCTGTGGGATTATTGACGGTTTTGGTGTTTATTCATGCGATGAATTTCGAATTTCGAAGTTTGATTGAAATATTAGACAAAATAGTGGTTTCTTAACAATAAATTCACAGTGCCATAATTGAATGTTAGAGCTTCTCAAAACTCAAAAAGTTCTGGTAAAATTGAGGCATTAAAAATAATAAATTACATCTGAGAGATTTTTCTGTAGCTGGCTCAGCGACTTGATTAAACCCCTTTATTCACGACTTCTGGTGGAAAAGAACATATTGATGGAAAAAAAAAACATTGGCACTAACTATTGTTAACTATTGAACTGCAAATGTGCTTAAGTGTGGCAAGTTGGGAAACAATAGATTTTTTCTGTATTTTATTCTCCCCGCCGATTATTCCAATATTATTAAAAACCATCAACAGATTAATCGATTACCCAAATAATCGATAGCTGCAGACCTAATATTTACACAGCGTTACCCCGTGCCGAGAGCCGTTTTGTTCGGCAAAAGTTTCGTTACGTTTTGTTAAATGTTACATGTAATCCATCTAATCCGTGTCATTACTTCATAAATTCAGACAAAAAAATGTTTAACAATGATAAAATATTCATAATAAATGTAATAGACATGTTACATCACAGTTATACGAGCAATCTCACATAAACAGTTACCACCATCTTTTAATGACGTCTCACAAATCCCCAAGATTGCCGTAATCTCACGAGAACAGCGACTACGAAAATCACAGGGATTTGCGGGACGCCATTTCAAGATGGAGGCTCCATTTAGCGACACATCTGACGCAGACGGGGAGTGGCCTATTCCCTGGAGCTTTCTATTGGCTCAGATGAGCGAGTGATGTTCGCAACAGCGATGCGTGTGTCTTCAGTTCTCAGGGAAAGAAACGTAAAAGAAACCTACTTGTTATGTAATTCCGTTTCGAAACGGCGTGTAATCGCTCTGTAGTGCGTTAGCGTTCCTGTCAGAGCTGATTAGCGCTCGCTAGTGGCCGCATTGAGCGCCGTGTCAACAGCGACGGGGCGTGTCACCAATAGCATGAAGAGCGTCGAGCTGGGACCACAACGGAGGCAAAGGGCGCGACGACCTCAACCGCTAAGCTTCTCCAGATCAAGCGTGTTCATGCAGGAACATTATTGTCGCTTTGCGTTTGCCAGCAAAGTGACAAAAGGAAGTGAGATGTAGTAATTGCAATTAGCCTCAGTGTCAGAGTGGAGACATACATTATGGTAATGCGCACGTCGAGCCGACAACGAGAGCGCGGGTGAAGAGTTCAAGCCCAGACGTGTTCCAGGAGGACGCCAGAATGCGAAGAACAATCGTGTTGGAGACGTTAGCTCTTGTCAGGACGCATTAGCGGACGAGGCCTCGTGCGCCGTGTCGATATCCCAGCCATGTTGGTCACACGCCGAGCCAACGTTCCCGCGCTCGTCGTTTCCATTTCACCGCATGCGAATGAAACGCCGGCGAGGGAGGGCGTCTGTTAGCGGCGATCGGTCCCCAGTGAACCCACGTAATTGAATATTTCACCTTGTCCGGCGCGATGTGTGTGTGTGTGTGTTGTCGATCCTGTGACATTCACCGGCGTTATCAAAGTCATCACAATGGCATTGTTTCTCCGTAATTGCGCTCTTCTCGGAAAAAGGGTAAAAAATAATTGAATCTCTTTGTGTTTGCGTGATGGAGAACTTCCGGTGCCTGGTTATTTTGGATCGTCATTATTCGCTCGGCGTTCCCGTGGGATTCGGGGTGATACGCGCTTGAACTTGCCTCGTCGTCGTCACCACCTCCCGTCAATCGACACAGCCAATAGGTGTGACCCGCTTGAAAAGAGAAAACTATTTGCCTGCGACTGATGAGCTGAAGATGCTCCGGTGTCTCGGGAGTAATGTGCGTTTCATATCGAGCGCAGGCCATATAGAGCCGGGTAATATAAAAGCACTTACTGTCAGGCCGGCAAAACAAAGAACCGTAGACCTTTCCAGTCTTGTATGTTTTGCACCTCCATTAAGGTAATAACACTGTTACAGGAAATTGAAAACCGCCGGAGGACATTTACCTTCACCGGGATCTTTAGCAATGGCGCGTACGTGTAAGTGACACACATATTCAAGCTCATAATGCGTGTGATTGCTCGGTACGTACTTATTAGAGGGAGCTGAAGCTAAACGTGCTATTCGTGCTAAAGTGAACGTGCTAATCATCTTTATGAGAAACGGTTTAGGGTTCAAACGAATTTCCGCTGTTTTGCTTGTCAAATTCTCGCGTCACTTGTTTTTTTTTTTGATCGTGTGGAATTTTCTTTTCAGTTGGAAAAGAGAAAAGTTCCACTCTAGCTTGAAAGGGCCACGGAGATTGTTCGAGTACACTTGCCAAATGACTTAAAAAATAATAACCGCCTGCTTCCCAAAAAACACGCTTATGTATTTTAATGCGAGGCGGCAAAATGGCAGTCAGATGTAACGGGATGCGGGGAGAATCACGTATCTCGCCATTATGCATGTTAAATCGGTTATATATTACGAAAGTGTGTGCGCAGCAGTGTGTTAATCTTCGTTTTATTTGTCCCAAGGTGATCTGAAAGCTCTTTGCCTTGAATTATGGCCATTTGAAGCGATTCCTCCGCCCGGCTGATTGTTATCTAAGGAAAGTGAGGTCTGCTGTATTTTATGGCTCTGCTCAAAGCGCGTCAAGATTTATGGCATTAAAATCCATCGCATGAGGTAACGTTTGTCACGAAGGGAAAAAATACAAATGCACTTCTCTGGCAGTTTCTCCAGTCAGCGAAAGGATGTTATCAACCAGCTGGGAAATGGTGGAAAAGTACGCAAAATAAGAGCGTAAAAGGCGAATTTTTAAGCATTATTTTAAAACACATATTTATTGTTGAATTTGTAATGTAATTCATTTTCAAACTGAAAAGATCTTGTGACATTTGTTGGTGATTCTTTTTCTCAGCATCAGTGGGAAAGTGACGCTCAAGGTCATTTCGTTTTCTGGTGATTTGTGTCACTGCGTGTTTAACGCTGCTCTCAAGGTTAGAATGGAAGAGGTCACATGTCACATTATGGATCCTTTATTGTCACAATAAATGTGTGAAATATATACTGGTGAGCTCCACACACACACAAATTCCAAAGAGGCGTTTTTTATCCCACAGGAGCAGATTATTTAAAACTCATTTTTTGAACTACTGTGAACGTTTTACCTTTTTACCATTTCAAATGAACTTGATTAGTATCTTTTAATATTGCAAGAAATCCTCCAGGCTTGTTGGAGGGTTCAGAAATGAATTTGCTCATGTTCCTCTAAAAGTGAATTTCACTTTCCCTCTCTCCCTTTGTCACTCTCTCTTCCCGCAATTTATTGCTGCCGAGTGTCTGCAAAAGAGCGCGTCCACTAACAAGAAAGACCTTGATCCTTATTAGGGGACTTTTCAGTCAATTCACAACATTATCCAATTTAATTAATGCCCTGCAGAGAATTTCTTTGATCTTTTAATAGGGAAATCATTGTGATGAATGTTTCCTAGCTGACTCTGCGCTGAACCTGTAAGATGTCTGGTACAAAGGAGAAGGCTGGTAAACGGGAGAAGGTTTGTAAAGAGAAGAAGCCTGGTAAAGGGTAGAAGCTGGTAAAGAGAAGAAGCCTGGTTAAGAGGAGAATCTGGTAAAGGTGAGAAGGCCATGAAAAGGAAAATCTGGTAAAGAAGAGAAGGCTGGCAAAGGGGAGAAGGCTGGTAAAGGGTAGAAGCTGGTAATGGGGAGAAGGCTGGTAAAGAGAAGAAGGCTGGTAAAGGGTAGAAGCTGGTAAATGGGGAGAAGGCTGGTAAAGGTGAGAAGGTGGTGAAAAGGAGAAGCTGATAATGGGTAGAAGGCTGGTAAAGGGGGAAGCTGGTAAAGAGAAGAGGCTGGTAAAGATGAAAGGCTGGTAAAGAGGAGAAGGCTGGTAAAGGTGAGATATCTGGTAAAGGTGAGAAGACAGTGAAAAGGAGAAGCTGGTAGAGGAGAAGCTGGTAATTGGGAGAAGCTGGTGGCTGGTTATAGAGTGTTTGTAGTGATGCACCATCAGACCTGAAGACTGGGAGAGATTCTGTTGAGTTGAGGGTGCTGAGATCCATATGTGACTGATAAAACTAAGACTTTACTATTACAATCCAGGCTCAAAGTCTCAGACAATAATTCAGAGCTTCAAAACACAGACAGACTGAAACACACTCAGTATGACGATCATTATTATTAATAATCGGGACATTCACCGTTTTTTCTCTTGTCCTATAATCCTTGTTTCTTGTACCAAAGTGACACAAATGTCTTCACGGCAACTTGTGGTTTTTTGTAATCTTTAATAAATTACGTTGTCTTCACTTTTCCAATTGTGGTCGGGAGCTTGAGCCACCCAGATTTTGCCGGTTTGAATCCCAGTCCAGTGGCTTCTACATCAGTGTCCTTGAGCAAGACTGACCCCCACATGCCCCCGACACCTCCCGTCTCGCCAGGGTAAAGTGACCACATCTGGCCCAGAGGGAGCACACGTGTGTAAAGCGTGAGACATCAGCCAGCATAAGTATTAGACTCCAACTAGATTGAAGCTCCACCTACTGTAGAAGGCCTGAGAGAAAATGTCTGCGGGTAAACACAATAGTGGGACAATGGTAGTGGACAATCTTACTAGGTGACGTTTCTGGTCTTACCGTAGAACTGAAAGCAGACTGAGACAAAAAGAGAGAGAAAGACGGACAGAGAGAGAGAGCGAGAGAGACAGACAAAGAAAGAGAGAGAGAAAGACACAGAGAGAGAGAGAAAGAGACAGACAAAGAAAGAGAGAGAAAGACAGAAAGAGAGAGAGACAGAAAGACAGACAGACAGAGAGACAGACACAGAGAGAGAGAGACAGACAGAGACAGAGAGACACAGACAGAGAGAGAGAGAGAGAGAGAGAGAGAGAGAGATAGACAGACAAAGAAAGAGAGAGAAAGACAGAGATAGAGAGAGAGATAGATAGAGAGAGACAGAAAGACAGACAGACAGACACAGAGAGAGAGACAGAGACAGACAGACAGAGAGACAGACAGACAGACAGACAGAGACAGACAGAGAGAGAGAGACAGACAAATAAAGAGAGACAGACAGACAGAGAGAGAGAGAGAGTACATTGTCACGCTTTTTTACTCTCCCTTCAAATCGGAACCTCGTGTGAAACAAACATTTACAAACGACTTTGACAAAAAAATAAAAAGTGTCGTCAAGCAAAAGTATACTGTATTAAAGTGTTTATATACATGAAAATGTGTTTATATATATATATATATATATATATATATATATATATATATATAAATGTAATTCTTGAAAAGCAAAATCTATATCGTGGAACAGCTCAATACCGGTTTTCACGTTAACGGTTTACCCCCTCCCCCATCACGTAGCTTTTCCCGCGATACAGATCTTCATGTAGCGAGTGGACTGGAGCAGTGTTCTCATCGGAGGAAACAACTGCACATCGCACTTACACTTGCTTACACACCTTCTGCATTTCCACTCCAGAGAAGATCAAAATGGATGTCAAACCTGCGCCTGCACTCGGCTGTGAAACCTGCTGAAGGTGTTGGGTGCATTTGTTGCGTTGCATTCAATTCCGCAGACTTGTGAGAAAATGGTGAAATGACATTCCACATAAAGGCTAGTCACCTGCGGGGTTTCCAAACTGCCTGAAAGCTGCTTGCTGTGTCTTGTGAGAGGATAGTTAATGAAAGAAAGAAAAAGCGAAAAAAAAAAAAGTTTCAAGCAAAAACGTGAAGATTGCAAGCAAAAAATAAAAAACCAAAAACAAATGTGAAGCATTTTCGTTCATGTCTTCAATATTTATGTTTGATATTTTGGTAACTAATCATATTTCATACAATCAACTATTCATCTCACCATGATCATGCGATTAGTTCTTGCGCTTCTTCTCTGTCTGTTTAGTTGACCAGATCTGTATCTTGTGAGAGGATAGTTAATGAAAGAAAGAAAAGAAAGAAAGAAAGAAAGACCCTTACATGTCACTCAGGGTGGAAACCTGCATGTAACCATCCAGTGAAGTGGCACACACAAACAGTGTTGCGGGTTCCAAATAATAATAATAATAATAATACATTCAACGCGGTATAGAGGAACGCGCCTTTTTTTTTCTTTTTTTCTGCTCAGCTTGACATCATTAAATTGCACGACAGTGTACGATAGCATTTATTATAGCGGTGTGCAATAATGTTACAGTAAAGTTCCTAAGTATTTATTTACTTAATTGGCGTTTTTTTGCTAGGTCTGGCTATTTTTCACCATACGGTGACTCTATCTGGCAACACTGCACACAAACCCGGAGCAGTGGGCAGCCTTAAGTCGTGGTGTTGATGCGTGTGTCCGTGTCTTGATCAAACACACTGAGTTGTGGTACCTACCAGTCCAGGATTCGAACCAGGAACTAGCTCCCAACCTTTTGCCCTAAAAGTAAACCCCACTTTGGGCTTTGTCGGGAATTTCGGAGAAACAAACCAAACTGCAGATAAATGCAATATTTTATATATTTATACATGCAATTCATTTTAAATGCGTAATCGTGTCAATTCATTTTAACGCCATTAATCACAGTTGCAGTTTTTTTCACTTTTGGTTTGGGGATGAGCAATGAATAGACCCAGAACCAAACAGTGTCACCAGGTGCGGCTCATTAAGATCAGCAGCGCACAGTGATTGTTTTTAGCTGCTGCTATTTAAGTGCAAAGTGTTTAAGGACAGACACTTGCTTGTCTCATCAATCTCATCTCCATCCTCAGTGTTTTGAATGTTTCTAAATGGACTTCCTTAAACTGAGACTCGACCTGCTTTTCCATTTTTACAGACACAGTTTCTTTTCAACTGAAAATAACTTGCATGTTCAACAAGCCGCCGCTTTAGAATCATAGGGATTAGTTAAACAGACAACACTGTAGTTACTTACACTTACATTTAAAAACAGACAGTCTAAGCTTTATGTAGACATATGCTTCATGTTAGAGTGATAAGTATTTATTAAGTTAATTTGCTTTCAAATTACAAAAAGATGACAAAAATTGTATTATTATTATTTTATAAAAAACACAATGTCCTGTTTTTATTAAGAGTGTAAAAAATGGGTACTTCAAACGTTCAATTAATGTATAACACTTATGTAAGACCAAAATTTACATTTTTGTGTGTTCTGTTTTGCAAAAGGTGCGACTCGACTCGACCTCGATCTCTTTGTTAAAAAAACAAAGAAAGAATATTGCAAATTGAACAGAAATGATATGAAAGTATTTTACAGTATTTAAACGAGTGTTTATTTAGTGATGAGTTTACGTTAATTTACATATTACACCTCAATATGCAATATTACAAGCTTCAGTCATTTAATTGCGATTAATCACTTTTAATTTGTTCAGGGAAGACCGATTATTTCGTTTTTAAACATGAATTGTTTGATAGCCCTAATTTTTACTAATAAAAACAACAGAGAACACTGCAAAACACTACTGAGCACAAATCTGCTTAACATGAGAGGTTTTGTTTTCCTAGCCACTGTCGCGATCTAGCTTGCTCTTCTGGTCATAGCCCATAGTCTGAACACCGATGGACAATGGACATTTTTTCTCAGACTCTTTTAACAGACTCTTTTTCACAAATATTTGAACACCGATAAATAATGGATATTTTTCTTTTGAACTTGATCTTGAGAAAGCGCGAACTTGAAAAAGTGAGCAAACGGCGGCGATACTGACCCGATCTGGGTCATACGTGGAGATTTAATGTTTTTTTTTTTTTGTATCCACAATATGCAATTAAAATCAGCGAAAACGTAATTGCCCCAAAACACCAAGTTCCGCTATAAAACGCAACCACACGGAGACGATTTCAGTTGAAAAGTCCAGCAGCTCTCGCAATTGATCCATGGGAAAACAACGGCTTTGTGTTACTGAAATTACACTTCAGCTCTCTATTGATCGCAGAGCTGGCTGCAGCCGTCCTCCCGGGCCGCCGCTTATTAAGCTAATTTGTCCTGAGAATCACAGAGTAAAAATGTGAATTAAGTGCACCGTACGGCTGAATTACCTTCCCAGCGCTCGATACCTGATGAATATTTCGCCTGGGAAGTTGTCCTCCATCTGCAGATGTAAACTGGAGAGCGTGTGGAGGCCTGGCTGTCTGGTCATTAGAAGACAAGCTGCTCTTTCCTCAGGCCGAATCACACCGACTCATAAAGTCCAGGGCTAATTACATTTCACTCTTGAGATTAATAAAGGATCTCTGCCGGACGCATCTGCTCGCCTCTCCTCGCTGGACTGATGGACGGGCTTTCGGAGGGAGATTTCACTCGTTCGGGAACGTAAGACCGCTTCACACGTCTGGACTTTCCTGGAAACCACTATTCATCTCTCCGTTATCATGCGACTAGTTCTAGCTAGGGCTGTCAAAGTTAACGCGTTAACTCGTGCGATTAATTAAATGTTTATTTGCTTAATTTTATTACGCCATTAACCGTTTTTCTGGTTTTTGGGTTTCACTTCAAAACCAGTCAGTATTATGTGTACAGTATTTTGCAAAGCTGAAATCACTGAAATCATTTGCCACACAAATATACAAATACATATGCGTGTTCTCCTTTCCTCAAAAAAATGTACTTTTTTTTTTTATTATCACCAGCTCACCCTTTGTTTTCTATGGTCAAAAACGGTATATTTCAGTATTTAAACAAGTGTTTATTTTGTGTTGAGTGTTCACTAATTTAACTATAATCTTCAATATTACAAGATTCTATTCTTAATTCTTATGAATTCATTGTTAATAATAAAAAATTATTAATAATAAATTGTTATTACTATTTGCAATTAATCGTGATTATATTGGTTGGGGAAGTTCAATTAACTACTGTTTCCTCTAGATGAGGTGTTCCTTGCTCTTGTGCTGAATGTTTGGCTAATCACTATATTTTAAAGAGTTTCCACATATTCCACGTTTCCAAGTATCTGCCACCACAATAATTTAGCATAAAATAACTCCTCCCACACTTCCTGCTCAAGCAACTGTCAATCACATTCTCACCAGCCAATCAGAGTAAGGACCGCCGCCACTTGAAACTTGGGCAAGAAATCCAAACGAAAAAAAAAAAACCAAACAAAAAATCTGAAGCAAAAAAAAAGCTTCAAACAAAAGCGTGAAGATTGCAAGGCGAAAAATAAACAACCAAACCTGAAGAAGAATTTTCATTCGTTTCTTTGAAATTTACGTTGGATATTTCTGGCACTGATCTGATTCCACGGAAACGAACGTACGCCTTTTGAAGTGAACACGGTCCGCGTGCCGTTCTAGAAGTCGCGTAAGCCGTTAATGGCTTGACGAAAGTCTTTAATTCTCTCTTGAAGTAGCTTTTCGAGCATAAACCCGCCTTGAGTTTGAGGATTAAGCTTTTCCCGCTCGTCTCCGTTGCCTGTGTTGCTTTGTACCAGCCAATTCCCTGAGTGAAGACGGCGAGTAGAGTCCGATTATAAAGCTGCGCAACTCTTCCCTTGAAAGAACCGAGCGTGGTCTTCTAATTGGCTGGATGTGAAACGTCATGGCGTCACATGCTTGAGTTAGTATTTGACAAGACAGGAAGCCAATTACGGGCCAAAAGTATTAGCCAAAGTGTTGGCCATATTGGTTGCTATTCTGACCTTTGACCTTGTTCAGGGTTCCTACACTTTCTGAAAGATATAATTCAAGCACTTCCAAGGTCCATGCTCAAGCTTTTCCAGCACCATGCAGTTGTGGTAAAATGTACATTTAAAGCCTAAATCAAAATGAATGAAGGTACTGGATGCTGTTTACCAGCTCAATCACGTCAACGTCATTTAGCGGTTGCGCCTTTGAGTTTACCTGAGACTAACTTTTTGTTCTTTTTTTATCTATTTTGTTCTGCCATTTTGTAACACTGGAGGTGTTCAATTTAATTTCTCTATCCAGAAATGAAGAAATATATAAATAGTCTCTTGTTTTTCCCATTTCTTGCTGTTTTTGAGCCCTTTTTGGTTTTTCAGAAAATGCGTAAGTTCTTGTACGCATGGGATACTTGACAACTTTTACTCAAGTCATTTTGGAATTGGTGACTTATTATGGAGTAATACTTTTACTCAAGTATGGTTTTCAGGTACTCTTTACACCTCTGGTCCTGAGATTTTAGTTTGTAGTTTCTGATTGCCCCGCCCAAAGCTTATTTCTCACAGGAGCGTCGCTCTGTGATTGGCTCCGCCTCTGCAAATGGCTGATGATCCAGCATATGACCTCACACATGTTCTGGTGTTACTGTACGTGCTACAGACATTCCTCAGAGGTTTTATGGAGTCAAGAGTTGTGAACTAATGGTGAGTGTCAAGGTTTCATGTCTCCTCAGGCAGAGACAGGTAGGTTGTCATTGGCTGGCGGGTATTTCGTGTAATCTGGCGAAGCGCTGAGATCCGGACGATGACGAATCATGACAAGCAAAATAGTCCAATCGTGAACGTCACGGCGTCACGCTCCCGACACCCAGGCCGAGTTGGCGTTCCTGTCATCCATTTCTCCACTCTCTCTCGTCCTCTGTTTATAGCGAGCGCCTTCTTTCAGACCACCGTCTCTGTTCTGATGACGTATGGAATCAGATCGAGTTCCGAAAATATCAAACGCAAATTTCCAGGAAACTAAAAAAATGTTTCACATTTATGTTTACTTTTTTTTGTTTTTATTTCAATCTGAAACTTTTTCTTTCGCTTCTGATTTTTTTTTTTTTTTTTACGTTTGGACTTCTGGCTCAAACTTCACAAAGGGGGCGGTACTTACTCTGATTGGCTGGTGAGATGTGATTGACAGCTGCTTGACCAGGAAGTGTGGGAGGAGTTCAGTGAATGTTCACCGTGACACACCAATTTTTTTAATATTAGTGCACAAACTGTGATTTATTTGTTATTTTTGCACAATATTGCTATAATATTGTGGTGGCAGATACTTCAGAATAATAGTACAGACTGTTGTTTCCTCACGTCAAAATACTGTGTAAGTGCAGTGCTCCCCATAGCCTTAAAAATAAAATGTATTTTTTTCTTATTTTTTATTATTAATAAAAAACGATTAAATGTTTGTTTTAAAAACTCTCGAATAATTCTGTACTAACTAGAACTAACCGGAAAAACCCTGAATTAGCTTGCTAAACTCCTCCCCCTCTCCCAGTCAATCACATTCTCATGTGAATGCAGCTGTCAATCACAATCTCACCAGCCAATCAGAGTAAGGACCGCACCCGCGTGAAACTTGGGCCATAAATCCAAACGGAAAAAAAACGAACGAAAAATTCGAAGCGGAAAAAAAAGTTCCTAATGAAAACGTGAAGATTGCATGCGTGAAAAAATAAAACAACCAAATTGTGATTGTAAGCGAAAAATAAAAAATACCAAACGCAAATGTGAATCATTTTTATTCGCTTGTTAGAAATGTACGCTTGATATTTTTGCCACTGATCTGATTCCAGTGACGGATCTGGCTGGATTGCGGATCCCTAACGAGTCCCACTGTTGTGTGTTTTGCTTCCACTTCGCCCGACATTCCGAGTGCAGATGCTCTTTTAAATCCTCCGCTAGATACGCAGCTTCAGCTGGGATGATGTTCTCTCTCGGTTCCTCGCAAACTTTTCCGCCGTTTGCACGAAAACTTGGGACGAGTTTCGCATCTCGCCGCGAGAATCTTTGTTCTTTGGCATCGAGTCACAAAAGGCTGACAATCAGCGAGTCGGCACCGGTGCGCCGCGCATCACTGGGAATGACAAACGAGGTGGGTTTTTTTCCCGCCGTGAGCCTAATTTGGCGGCTTTGAGATTCCAATCACTGACATTCAAAGACGGGATGGGTGACACGGCGCTCTGTGTTTCGCCGGGAGATTGACAGCTTCCCGACTCGCTTGTCTTCACGTCTGCTGAGATCGGCCCAGAAGTCAAGCTCGCCAAACTCACGCCGCTTTATTCTGCTGAATTATACAGCGCCACCATGCTAGCACATCAAGGAAACGTTGTGTTTTTTTTTTTAATTTTTCATCGGCGTTCTCCCCGTGGACGATAAACAAAATGCTTAGTCTGTTTTTTTCCTTTCCGTAACCAGATCTATTAATAGTCGTAACCTGATCTATATATAGTTATGCGGAATTGAACAAGCTTGGATTTTTATCACGTTGGTATGAATGTGTAAGTGTTTGAGCGGCACGATTCGGGATAAATTGAGAATCACAGCTTTTTTGTGTGTGCGTAGAATAGTGTAATGAGGGCATGTAAAGTAAATTGTAGTAAATTGTAATAATCGACCTGGAAAAATGTTCTGGATTTCAATATTTTTTTTAATAATCGCCCAGCCCGACTATCCACTGTGTCATTATATACACAAGTCAGTGTAAATTGCAGAGGTGTAAAGTACTTTTTTAAAGTGTAAACATTAGGAATTTGTGTATATTTTGAAAATATACAATATGTATACATATGCATAATTCAATTGATACAAAAAAATGCTTTTTTTGCGTAGAATGAAGATTAAATCTATCGCAACCTTTCTTGTCAAAAAAGTATCAAAAAGTAATCCCAAGAGTATTGATACTATCCAAGCTTCCGGGTTTCTCGACTTCGCACATCCGCACATGATACATATTGTCAGATGGTGAGTGCAGAGTCTTTGCGAGCAATTTAAATCGAAAAAGCGCTAAAAAAGAAGTTTTGTCTGGACCTGTTTCGGCTTCAACTCGAGGCAAATGAATAAAAGCTGGTGGACGCGGAAAAGTACTGCTACAGAACCGCCCCAATAACTTCCAATTTTGAGAAGTTAGTACCGGTTTCATTATTAACACAAGTGTTTTAAAGTAACGTTTTAAAGACCTGATCTAACACTAAAAACAAATACAAAAAATGTTTCTAAATGTGCAATATTTTAAGCATCAGATGAAAGCTGAGCACCAACAATCTGCATTGAAAACTCACTCACATTCAGTCACAACCCCCTGCTTTAAAAAAAAAAATCTAAATATTGTACTCTTCTACTTTTCCATCAATTTTTGGCTTGGCATAGAGAGCTCCTACCACACTCGTTTTGCCTTAATTTAATATTTTAAAAAGCTTTTAAGTTGAGTATTGTTTTACTTCCATTGAGTCGTCGTCGGCTCTAGAATGATTATTACGTGTTTGTTAAGTGCGTCGTACACTACACTCATTCAAACCTAATCATTCAAATCTATGTATTCATCCTCACGCTCAATGAACTATTCAACCTTAATTAGAGAAAGCATTTCACAAAACAAAAAACGAACGAAACAAACTGTTCTTAAATGGCTAGAGAACTACGTGTAGCAACTGCCTACATTTCGATTGGACGGCCTATTTTTGCTGATTTGCATATGAGGTGACAGTTTCCCTCAATTAGAGTCGTAATTATGGCCCAGAAATCGAAATTTTACTTTACTTTACTTTACAGTCATTTGGCAGACGCTTTTATCTAAAGCGACTTACAAAAAGAAGAGCAAGTGAAGCAATTTGTCTACAATAGGCTACAGTAGATGTCTACACAGGCTATATAAGGAAACTTACTAGACAGGCAGTCAGTGACCACAAATAATTATTATTTTTTTTTAATCAGTGTTAAGATGCTGGTGAAAGTGTTCAGCTTTTCGTGCTTTTAGAAATTTCTGCTCCTGCTCGCACACCGAACACGTTAAGATTCTGGACGATTGAAGAGACGATTGATGCTTTTCAACACGTCGTGCTGCTAGAGTGTAGAGTTTGTCGCCGTGTTACGTAACGTAATAAACGGTAATCTGGATTTCTCAGGAAAACTGCATGTGATGGTATTAAGACGCACCGGAGCCACATAAATGGATTTTTGGTTATGTAACGTTTCACAGGAATAATAAGCTGCGGAAGCGTCGGGTCGTGATCAATTCCACCAACTGTAATAAATAGACACACGTGCGGAAATACATGCAGATTAAAAGAGAAGCGGCGCAATAGTAAAGTAAATTGTATCACAAGTAAATTGCAATTATCAACCTGGAAAAATGTTCTGAATTTCAATTTTTTTTTTTTTTGAATAATCGCCCAGCCCGACTAACCACTGTGTCATTATATACACAAGTCAGTCTTTTGCAGAGGTGTAAAGTACTTTTACTTTTTTACTTTACAATTGATACTAAAAAAAACCAACAAACACGTAAACCGAAAATAAAATCACTGAGCATAATATTTGTTTAGTACTTGTACTTTATTGGTTGCGTGATTTTTTTGAGACTGCGTGAATTTAGAAGTTGCTTATATTTTTGATACTCAGTACAAGTACAAAGTAGCCAAAAATACTAATTAACTAACAAATAAATACATTTAATTTATTTATATAAAACTAACAAAAAAATTAAATAAATTACAAAACGATGAAACTATTTGACGGTGGTCAAAAAGTCAAAAAAAAGGAACCTAATATAAACGCGATTTACCTTAACATTCTGAAACTCATGACAAGGCAAGACGACACATTATTGGGCAAAGACAAACAGGTGGTGCTTTCACACCCGCCTCTTTTAGTTCGTTCGTTTTCCTGTTTGGTACAGGTGTGAAAGCGGTAGTCGAACTAACTACGAACGAGCAAACAAACTTCCAAACGAACAGAACAAGAACCGATTCGGATGCAAGAACTACTGCGCCACAGACACTTGACTCTCGAAATATAATTGTGTGTGTATATATATTTCAATATGTATGTCAATATATATAAGCCAACGCAATCTTCCCTCCAGACTAAATAACTATGAGAGATGAAAAAGCTAGTTGTGTCTTTGCTTCACTTGTTAAATTCCGTTGGAACTTGGCCACAATTCTGACCAATCGAAATGCGGTTTAGGAAACACCACAATGACACTTCTGGTCAATGACTGAGACAAAATTAATATTAACAAATTAAGATGGGCAAAAAAACCTTTTTTTTTTTTTTCTAGCCACTATGGCGATCTAGCTTGCTCTTCTGCTCTTAGCCCATAGTCTGAACAACAACAGCCTTGTTTTTTTCCCTTTTCGCCCCACAAATTTTTAAAACTCACATAAAGAATCGACATTTCTCTTTTTAAAGACTTTTTTTCACAGCGTCTTTGCGTTGGTCTCGGACTAAGAAAAGCGCTATGCAAATGAACTTGAACTTGAACTTGAACTAGCACAAAACAGAAGCAGAACTGCCTGAACATCGCTCTCGACTGCATCCAACACAAGGCACAAGGAATCCAGTGAGTGTGTGTGTGTAAATTAGGAGCTGGTAGCGGATTGGCTGATGGTCACATGACTTGGACGGGGGGATAACGAGCGCGATGGGCACGTCTCAGTCGGGGTTCCTCTTACACGGAGCTCCTTGTCGAGCCCGAGGTTTGACTTGCCTTGACTCCGCCTCCGTCCTCCACACAATGCGCTTTTTCTCCAGGTGCTTTTTGTTCCGACACCATTTGAAGAAGCGTCTACCCACAGCCTTCGGTTCTTCGGTTCTTTGAACACGGGCACTGAAAATTCCTGAAAGTCTGACCCAGATTCATCCCTCTCATTTCCATCTCTCTGAAGTCTCGCAGTGTACCGGCGCTTGTTGTGTCTAATGTTCCGAGGCAACAGACGAGTCCCCGGAGCTCAGAGTCATTTACTTTAAAAATGTATCCTCTAAGCAAAGAGGAAGTCAAAGCCGGAGTAATAAACGCCGCTCGCCTCCCTCGCCACGTGCCGATGTTTAATCAGCATCAACAGGCTGCTGAGAGCGCTCCGGCGAAGTAAGTGCCCTCGGAATTTATTTGTTTCTGAAATTGGACGAGTCCTGAGAGTCTGTGGTTTAACATCACGACTAATTGGTCCCAGCGGTTCATCACGTGATTCGCGACTCTTAAAGCGACCGCCACCCTATCAGGTTAAAGCGCTGGGCACGAGTGGGCGTGGTCTGGATGCTAGGTGCTAATTCTACGCTTCGAAAAAAATAGAATAGCCTTTTATTGTCACTCTGTCATTTATTGTCATTGTTTACTGTCACTCTGCACATATACAATGCAAATCATATACCGTATATTCTTGACTATAAGCCGCACCTGTATATAAGCATAGTATAAACGGTTTTGAATTTCGTACATGTGTGTAACTAAATAGATCCTTTCCTAACCTGCATTTTAACACGGCAGCAACTTTGCTGATTAAAACGGGACAGAAAAAAAGAGAAAATAAGCGGTATCTACCGCATTTATCTACATTATCAAAAAATCTGCTGCACCTTTGTATAAGCCGCATGGTTCAAAACCTAAGTCCAGAAAATACGGTACATGCATTTAAACTGAGTCACTTTTTAGACACATTAATCGAGTCACTTTTGAGGTTTTCAGGTTAAACCGCTGGGCACGAGTGGGCGTGGTCTGGACGCTTTTTTTTTTACAATTTTTATTGGGCAAAAAGTTGAATGTAAACATGTACAGATTTACAGAGTATGACATGCCGTTTTTTTTTAAAACCCAAATAACCATACAAAACAGTATTTTACAGACAGACATTATCCCTCCGCAGCCCCCCACACCCCTTCTCCCGTCCCGCATCCGCCCCAATTGAAGCGGTTGAATACCAGATTAAATTAAAACAATTCAAAGAATTAAATTAAATTGTAAGAAAAAAAATGCAACATAAAATTGGCAAATACAAAATAAATGTCAGTCATCACGGAAAGGTACAGACTTCATAGAAAAAAGAAATGGGTCCAGATTTTTTTTCGAACAGCCTGGAGTCCTTAAGCTAGGTGCTAATTTTAGGCTCAGAATAGAATAGAATAGCCTTTTATTGTCACTATGCACATATACAATGTAAGTCATATACATGCACTTAAACCGAGTCACTTTTTAGACACTTCAATAGAGTCACTTTTGTATAATTGTCTTTGACTTACTTCGGCGTTTCAGTTGTACTTTTTTTTTTGTACACCCATCTCAGAATTTTTGTATTTTTATTCATATTTCACATTTTATCTGCATATCTTGTTTTTATTGTATTTCTATTGTTTTTTCTAACCTTTTTGGTATTTCCTTTGCACATTTTGAATAGCATATTTTATTTTATAGCGTATTTCTATTGTTTTTTAACCTCTTTGGTATTTCCTCTGCACATTTTGAATAGCATATTTTATCTTAAAACCCTGTTTTATCGTTTTCTATTTCTTTATCTTTTATTGTATTTCCCTCCTTGCACATTTTGCTGTATCTCCCCTATCACTAGGTTTTAAGCTGGAATGACCAAAAAACACATTTCACTACATGTTGTACCACGTATAATTTGTATGTGACAAATAAAATTTGAATTTGATTTGATTTGACAATTAAATTATAGCAACTTTCTGTCCAGTGCAACACACATTAATAAATCTAGTCCAAAAATATTACAATAATAATTACAGACACGGAACTTTACAGCAGTGGGGGGGAGAAATTGCACGTCATTTAAAGTAAATTGTAAATTGTAAAGAGTAAATTGCTGATATACACATTGGGAGTAGTTTACAATTGAGTGCCATATATTTTTATATATACATGATGGTTATAAATAAATGGATATATACAATGTGATGTTAAACGTGAACTTTTTTTTTGTTTTTTCTTTGTATATGGCGGAGTGTTGAATCAGATGAGTGGCAAAAGTGTCCAACGTAAATTTCTAAGAAACTACCGAAAATGCTTCACATTTATGTTTCTTTTTTTTTTTTTTGCATGCAATTACGTTTGTTTTTATCTTTTTGCATTCAATCGTCACTATTTCGATTTAACCTTTTTTCTTTTCTGCTTCGGATTTTTTGTTTGGATTTCTGGCCCAAATTTTACATGGGGGGCGGCCCTTACTCTGATTGGCTGGTGAGATGTGATTGACAGCTGTTTTTTTTTTATTATTAGTACATATTAGTATTAGTGTTATTTTTGCACAATATTGGCGATGAATGGCGATGTTTTGTTTTTCTCTCATCTTGAAATGATGTTGTGCAAAAGCCTGAGATTTTCGTAATTTCACAAGAACGGTGAGACGTCGCTTAGTCACTGTTCTCGCGAGATTACGGAAATCTCAGGGATTTGCACCACGTCATTTCAAGATGGCGGTAATCGTTCATGTGTGAGATAGTTTGTAGATTATAAACAGTTCGCTTATATCTACCAAGGGGGAAAACTAAACAACTGCTATGTAACATGCTTATTACATTAATTCCCAATATTTTATAATTTATAAATTTTTATCGTCTGAATTTATGAACTCATGGCACGGATTAGATGGATTACAAATCCAGATCATAATCCAGGAAGTTCAGTACATTAGCACTATTGCTTGATTTCATTATATCAAAAAAGAACCTATGTAGGTTTTATATTATCTGCTTAAATACGCTAGATATATTACAGGATTCATAATGGGAGAATCATCACTGGAATTGGCTTATTGTGTCCTGCTGTGGCCCGTGACACTCCATTAATCACGGCGTCTGGCCTCCTGAGATTCTCAGTCCGGGTTTAAAGCAGATCAGCACCATCACACACCTTCTCTTCTCAGGTTTGTCCTAGTAAAAAGCGGATTCCAAATGTTTTGTTTGGTGCACAGTTGCCAGTTGGCATGATAAGTGCAGGAACACACACACACACACACACACACACGCGCACACACACACACACACACACACACACACACACACACAAATCATGTTTCCAAAATTGTTTTAATTTTTTCAAAATGTTCTAAAAGTATACATAATATATAAGTATGATTAAATATGATTTAATAGTTTAAATTATTTAAATTATTTTTATGTAATATACTTTTATGAAGTTATTTAAATATACATTCTATTTAATGTTAGTTTAAAGTTATGGTTAAATATTATTTAATAATTATTTAAATATCTTTATTGTTTAAGCTATAATAATATTTTTATACAATATACTTTTATAGTTATTTAAATATACTTTGTTTACAAGTAAAAAAAAATACTGTATACAGTATAGAATAGAATAGAATGCCTTTATTGTCATTCTATCACATGGTTACAATGGAATTAGTATTGCTACTCCTTATGGTGCAAAAAAAAAAAAACTGAGATAAAATATACACACTGAGATGGTAAAATATACACACTGAGATGGTAAAATATACACACTAAACAACCAGTCCATGATGTATGTTGTGTTCTTTTAAACAGACCAGGACTTTATATAAAACCTTGACATCAGAGAAATTAATATATTTTCCTTTGCTGCAAGTTCTTTCAATCTTGCGTGATGTAACCACACACACACACACACACACACACACACACACACACACTCCGGTACAAAACAAAGAAACAAAACAAACCTGTTATGCTTATTTCTCTGATTATGTTACTTCTACATCCACTGCTTTGAAACATCAAACGCCAGCGGGACTTTTTCCAGCGTGGAAGTTTCGAGATTGAAACAAAGTGTCTGAGCAAACAGGAAGCAACTCAAAGTGTCTGCAAACGCTTCTTTGATCTGCCTTTAATAACCTTCACTCGTCCTCTCACTGTTCTTCTGCGCATAAAGCTTTCATTCTCTCCAGATCTCGCTTTCTGTGTGTGTGGAAAAGAACAAAATGCATTGATACTGATGAAAAATTGATGCTAATAATGGTCAGTAATAACTGTAAAAACGTTTTTGCTTTTTTAAACTTATAAACGCTTTTCGCGATAATTTCAAAAATTCACATTTGTACCAAAGTTAACTTGTATGTGATTTTCTTTTTTTTCATCCAATGTCTCATTGGATCAAAGTCAAAATTTTGCGTCAACTTGTTACACCTAATCGCTTTACTTTTGATCGACTTAACATTTTTACTTTGAAAGGAATTAACTATCCACTACTTTGCCAAGGCAAAACACATCTTTCAATCAAATTAAGTTTTTACGTTTCTTTAAGTTTAACGAAATCTCAAATTGTTTTTTTTTTATCAATGACAAGGGCAATATATGCAATATGGTGAAACACTGCAATGGTGAATAGGTAGTCTTTAAGAAAAAATGCTTCATTTTTCAGATTTCCCCTTCTTACAACAGAACAAGATCATGTAAACGTGCTTATGATTTATTTTACAGTTTAAAAGAATTAAACAAACAAAAAAAAAAAACGTGTGCAGCACATGCAAGCTTCTCATTGGCTCATTGGGCATTAGGTCTTTTTTTTTCGTCACCATCTCTGGCTCCACCCCCCAACATTCTCCATCTTTTTTCTTTACTTTACAAAAGGTTTCTACTTTACACTAACAACACTTTGTTTTAATTTGAAAAGCAAGCAATTTGCATTACACTGATGGCTAGGCTGAAAATGAATTGTTTTGAGTTAGATCAAGTATAAAAACTTCTTTAGAACGACACGCCTTTTGCACTTTTGTAGGTGTAAAAAAAAAAATAGTATCATGAATATGTATTCTGCCTCAAGACTATAGTAGCTGAGATTGGCTCGGCTCCCTGCGACCCGGAAATGGAACAAACACACACACAAAAGCCGCTGGAACGGAGCAAGATTATAATGTCTGTAAGATTTTATTCTTGACAGGTAAAACCATGATACACCATGATACACTTTCCATTATATACATTGCATAGCAGTTTTGATGATATTATTATCAGGTTTCAACGTTCATCCCGATTACAAAAATTCCCTGAGATTATTTAATCGTTGAGGTGATTACATTAATTTCGAATCTGATCCTCTTCTTTCATTCGCTTTCTCTCATCAGAATAGTGGCCTTTGATATGGACGAGTCCTTCACAACCGAGCGGGAAATGTTAGCGAAATATAGGCCGTTCTAAGAATAGCTTCAGTAGTGATTCTTTAAATTACCCGAGGTGAACGAGTGCTTGCGGCATTATTGTTAAACAATCAGGACGCTATTTTTACTGTAGTAAGTAACTTTAATCCTTTTCAGTTACGTCTTTCTAGCCTTTTTGTTTTATTCTCGAACAAAACTGGAAATATGTGCCTCTTTCAGCTTCTTGCAAAATGCATCGGCACAAAGATTCGTCTAATTTGCGTTCATATTACAGTATTGTTTTGTTTGTTCAACATTCATATTCGACAGAACTTTTTATTTTTAGCTTTCCGAAACTCAAAAACCTTGTTTACTGTCATTATTCTGAAAGCAGAGCAGCTTCTCTTTTTGTCCTACTTTCCTTTGCATTAACCTGTTAAAAAAGATGATTAAAGTATAGACAAGTCTAGAAAATATATAATTTCTAATATATTATTAATAATAATAATCTAGATTCAGATCGAGCTTTTTAGTCATAGAGATGAGGGGCCACGCCCCTGCCCATGGGTGGCCACGCCCACTCACAACACAAACCCACCTCAAGCTTCTTAATGAGTCTCATCACTATGAAATGACTTTTTAATGAATAAAATGTTTTGGAAAATAATAAATCAATAAATATAATAATAAAATAAATCAATAATAAATCAATCAATCGCACACAATCAAAAAACATTTGCATGTGTTCAATATATTAACAGCCATGACTAAGACTCAATCACTAACTCTGACTGTTGGAATGGAGATCAACCTAAACTAAGGCTTGAGCTTCTCCACGGCAGAATAATTATTTCCATTGCGTTTTCAAATATTAGCATACACACCATACAATTAATTTTTTTCCTCATAGCTATAGAATGTACAAGTCCTGCTAGATCCACACATTAGATCAGTGATCCCCAACATTTTTTCGTCGCGATCAACGTTTGAAAATTGTACTGCGACCTTTGCATAATATCAACATATTGTAGTATTCATTTGTATTTAAACATGCATTAAAAATAAAAACAGGTATAACAAAAGATCAATAAAAAGTTTTTAAAGGTTAAAAATATTTAGAGGTTAAAAACCTATATTTGCTTTTGTTTTAAAATTTCAGACCTTTGAACAAAGACATTTCTACAGGATAAAAAACGAAAAAAATTTAAATAAAATTTGCTCTCAAAATCAGAAGAATCTCTGTTGAATGCGGTCAAACCCGAGCCACCACGTGTTTTGTTGCGCTCCTGATTCTGTCATTTTGCCGCACAATTCAATGTATAATGCGCTGAGCCTCTTCACTCTTACTGGTTCATAATAAAGCATTTCTACTACATCTATAAGTATGCTATTTTAAACCTTAATGCCTAATTTAGAGAAAGTGACTGCTAAAATGTGATGTTTTGTAGAACTTTACAATTGAACGGTACTGTTGCCGAAGAAGTCAGTAAAAAGTACGAGGGAGATGCAAGAGACTAGTCTGTTATTCTTGGAATCCGAGTTAAATGTTATTATTATCCGCATATCGATGTAGAAGTAACAGCTAAATTTGCCAATTCCGACACAAACCGGTTCCGGTCCGTGGACCGGGGGTTGGGGACCATGACATTAGATGATGGAACGATGTGTTTGTATGTTTTTGTATTTTACAACATTGATTTTACAACTTCCATCACTAATGTAAGTGTGTGTTGATATATGTCCGTGGCGACAATCAGCGAGTCTGGCTCTGTTCGGTCTTGTGAATCAAGCGGATGGAAGATTCTGCTCATGCTGAACTCCATTACGCTGAAGTAGTTCTCTCGACAGGCCACGGGGGGTTAATGTGGACATCAGATTCAACACCATCATTGAGAGGAGCATTTTTCCACGACTCAGCATTCCCATTTAGATCCACATAAAGAGAATGCACGGTATTTCCATGATATATACGTCTACATTTGGTAATAAATAGCCATGTGTATTAGCAAGACTATGTTGCAAATTCTCCGGAATGTTCATCTTTGAACCCGCATCAGACATATTCCTTTACGTTCTATTATGCTCTGTGGATTATAATGCTCTTCTCAGAGATCATTATCAAAGCACTTGTTTATTTCCGAGGTGAGGAACACTTTTTTTTTTTTTAGCTTGATCTCCTCCACAATCAGAAAACAGCATTTCTGGCTCTGCTGACCTTGGCTTTTTCGTCTGTTGTTTGAAGCCGAATGTTCTGAATTGGTGTTGAGTCTCTGCACATAATGGGAAGCAGATCTCGGATTTAGATGCTCATTAGTTGCACCTTCTGCAGATCTATTCTCCTATATCTATTCCCCTATTCTCTGATAATGATGTATACTACTAAAGACATTGTCTTGGCTACTTGTATAACCTCGATAAGGCCAGTGAGGAGACTCACATTGACTGCATGAAGCTGCGTACGGTGGCCATTTTACCTAGAATAACTTACCTGTTCCTGGTCTTGTCACATTGTTTGTGTCCCACAAGGAGAAACATGGACAAATGCTACTACCGAACCTGTTAGTCTAAGTTAGTGCTGACTAAACTAGGGCAGATGTTCCACAAATGTTAAACCAAACTGCAAATCAAATGGTAGTCCTAAGAAGGGCATTACCCACTGCCACTGTACACTGTAAAAAATGAATCATGAGGCTTGGAATTTGCAATAATAAAATTATGTGATTGCTAAAAAGAATGTGCACGTGTCCTTGAAAAAAATGCTGTTCTGTGTTTTTCTTAAAAGATTGAGAACATTTTGGTAAAAACAAACTAAAATGTAAATTTCACCTCTTTTTTTAAGCAAACCAGTGCAATTTTTTGGGGTCAATTTAAGAAACCATTTTGGCTAAAATATTGAGAAAGCGAGATTTCCCATTTATTTTAAGAGAATTGGTTCAATTGGTGGGCGTCACATTTTATTTGAGTCACAATCATTTGAATCTCAACACGTGAAGTGATAAAAAATGCCATTTTGATGAACAGCAGACGAAGAGGGAACATTAATAGGAACGTGCTTTATTAATAGAAAAGAGAATCAGCAGCTCCAAATCATCAGATGAGCTTGTTCCTTGGGAGAGCCAATGAGAAGCTTGCATGTGTTTCTTGCAGTTCATTAACTCTTTTTAAACTTTAAAATAAAGCATATACATTTTTACATTAACTGTTATGTTTTAACAAGGATATATTGAAGCGATGCCAATATGTGTTTAAAATAATGTAAATAACCATCTCACCATCAATTTGTCTACTGCTCTTCAGAATGAGGTTGAGGCTCAAGATTTTCACACACTGTTTAAATCTCTGTCCATGTGAGGCTGTTGCTTCCTGACTGTTAAAGGTCTTAATAGAGAAGATTATCTAATGATTGGAATCTGTTTGTGAGGAAATATATGAAAATGTTGTTCTTCTGCCAATCGAGTCTTTAGTATTCAAACCATCAGTAATCGAAAAAAATTGAGAAGATTGGGTTTTATTTTCTCAAATTAAAAAGCACAATCCACATAGAATTTGTAAATTAATGTCAGGCTGAATATTTCAAGCATTTTTACTTAATTTTATCAAGTGTGTTCTACTTAAAAAAGTAAGCTCTGAGAAACTACTTAAAAATCATTTGTGTAATATGTTACCAAACTTTTTTTTTAGCGTAAATAGCCCATCACATTTTGTACAGTGTAGGGAATAGCTTGCCACTGTCGACATTTTCAACAAGGTGATCAAGGACGATTGCATTCACAACCCGATGGGTAGGTCCTTGTTTGGACACAGCATGACTTTTCTCTACCTGACAAAACAGACAAGGTATTGATTACCTGCCAGGTCGTCTTCAGAAGACTGAAGAGCCTGTAGAGTTACTACTCAATGCTGATGGAAGCAGTGGGCACCTTGGGGACATTTTCAGGTCTGGGGGTCGTCACCATACACAAATACCTAAGCAGGAATAGTAACATCAAGATGAGAAGGCCTCTAGTTCCACATCCTTTTTATTAAATTGATGCAGCGTTGGTGTCTTGAGTCTACTGGTCTCTTAGGGCTTGAATGTTCAAGTTCAAGTTCTGAAGGGGCTTTTCACAGTTTTAACTGTAAAATATGTGAGAGAATTGTTGCTTTTATTCATTCGATTGTCTGGTTGGTGGTGTTAAGTAAATGGCTATGATTATGAAAAGATAAAGACAAAGACCAAAGAATGTGGCCTTATTTAGTGTCCCTAAGACCAAGCTATGGCCACAAAAAAGGATTAGACAAGGTCTAGAAGTATGTTTTATCATAGCATCACATAGGGATCTGACAAATAAGTTGTGGGGTTCATCTGATGTGTTTTTGAAGACACCCAACGAGGTCAGAAAGTGACCCCCAGAAAGTGGATGGGGACAGTTGCATGTCTATCCTAAGACAGAATTAACGTAACGGGGCAATTGAGTGGGGTTTTGTCTCTCTGGCGACACCAGTTGTCACGAATCTGGCACTCTTATCGTCTTCTAGAGGGATCGACTGCCATTGCCCCTCTATTGTCCTGCCTAACAGACATTCAGGTTCAGAAATGTTAGTGTGGGTGCCTGATCGTGACTGGTGGAAAGTACCTGATGACTACCTGATTCTAGAACCTGTGGGATGACTCCACAAAGAAGTGAAAAAGTGCCACCAGAATTTTGAGATGTGAAATACTCTGACCTCTGATCCGAAGCCCCAATAGGTCCCGGCGTCATGGCACAGGACCTCTGATTACGTTCTGAAGACACAAGGTCACAGAGACAAAATCGAGGTCTTTATTCTTAGACGGCTCAATCACAAAGGGTAAGACGGTTGCATGTGGATCACTTCGCTCTGTAGATGTGAAACCATCTTGACAAGGGTCCGCTGAGCTGGCAAAGGAAATCTGTGCAAGTGATTCAATGTTCTCAGGTCTGTGGTTGATCACTCATCGCTGGTTGTCTTCAGGACTGTCTAGTAGAGGCAGTAGAAAACCACCTCAACAATAGGCACCTAAGTAAGATATTTTAAACAGTTCTGGTCTCTGAAAAAGTGAGAGCAGTCAGATTTAGTTCAGATTTTTCTAGTGTGTTGAACAGTTGAGAGCAATTACGTTCTGAATGATAAAAACAGTGGTGTTTAGGGTCACACCGTTGAGCATTTTTAATGAGACAGCATGTTGTGCAGCGAGCCATTACTCTCCAGTCTGATTGGAGTCGCTAATTGTTAGATTTACTGTAGTTTTTGGAGGATTTAAACTAGCTTCTCGACATGCCGAAACTCTCTTGAGACAAATTAGGAAAGAATACCAACAAGATCTTTCTCTGATGCCGTCTAGGCAGTTTGTGCTTTAGATGATTGAACTAAAGACGGTTTTGGCATCTTGAAGTTGAAATTGATCATAACTAAATGAAAGATTAGGATAATTTATATTAGGCAAGAATTTTTTGAGTCCCGATGTCCTCGTTTGTGTACTGACCGTCACAGAATTTTTCCACCTGCCTGACGTGCTAAAACCGATCGACTGTGATCGACTCTAGCAGTCTCCGATTGTCGAAGTGCATTTTGCAGTTATAACGGAAATGGCGGAGAATAGGACGAAAGTTCTGTAGGCTGCAGTGCGAGTTGCAAGCAAAGAAGTTATTTAAATTTATTATTTACGGAAAATTATGAGCGCGATGTTTAGATAAGACGTGTACCTTTTGTTACGACATGAAATATTGATGACAATAAGTCAATATTTAGTAATAACATATGTAATATCCCCAACTCTAAATCATGTAAAAAAACGGACGTTTCATTTTTTACACTTATTGCGCTTGTGAAAGTTCAACTAGCGAAGCAAATTTGAAAAAGAATACAATTTCAAGAGGTCGAAACCAGTTCGTACCCGCCATTCATTCTTTGTTCTACTTTGGATTTTGCAAGCGTCGTAGTTACGTTTCAGCTCGAAATTGTACAACTAATCTCTGTCACGAATCAACTACTTCTGTTATTATTTTAGATTATTGAACCGAAGTGTACAAAAACCCAAATAAACCCTGTCAGAATTCCAGCCACACGGTCTAGTGTTCATAATAATAATAAATAATAATGATGAGTATTTGTAAGGCGCTTTTTACAGTTTTGACTGTCTCAAAGCACACGGTCTAGTGTTCATCAGACGGATGCGAGGGCTTGATGTGACTGGCACAGACTGGCACTCACACCTCCACCTGCGCTGTGCCGACATCAGAAACCCGGGCACCTCCTGCGGAGAAAACCAGCAGCTCCAACGCTCCTCAAATGAAATTTCCATCTGCCGAGCATTCATTAGTTTTTATTTAATTCTCAAAGGCGTCAATGTGTGTTTTTATTCGGAAACACACCGGGACAAAAGCTTTCCAAATCCTCCGAGCTGGGAAATCCTGCACCTGCCTGTTATAATCCACCGTGTGTGTGTGTGTGTGTGTGTGTGTGTGTGTGTGAAGTAGCAAACTTGGTTGTTTCTTTTTCTACTTCATTCTATGTATGGCAAAAAACGTCGATAGTTTTCTTTTGACTACCCTCTTGTTTAATCTCTGTAGCCATGGGCTCTACACACAGGGATGTGCAAATCAAATCAAATTCAAATTTTACAATACTATAACATGCAATGAAATGTATTTTTACATTCAAATTCAAAATCAAATTAAAATTGTATTCGTCACATACTTTTTGTTACGTGGTACAACATGTAGTGAAACGTGTTTTTGATCGTTCCAGCATTTAAACACAGGGATGGGGGAGATACAACAAAATGTGCAAAGGGAAATATAATAAAGGATAAAGAATAGAAATACAATAAAAACAATAGATATAAAGGTAAAATGTAAAATATGAATAAAAATACAAAATGCCAAGATAAAAATACAATCGAATAACGTAGAAAGTAACGTAGAAACTAACGTAGAAATACTGTGACGTCAGTCAAACATCAAATTTATTTGCATTTTTTATTTCTTAAAATCTCTTGCTATAGTCAAATTCTAGGACTTTTAGGATGATGAGCAGCTTAATGCAAAAATGTAAACGCTAAACTCAAATGACCGCAGCAAAGTATGCGTGTAAAAGCCAGTGGTGTAAAGTAGATCCACTTTGTTACTTAAGTAGTTTTGGCTACTTTGCACTTGTACTGAGGACAGTAGAAAAAAATATCTACTTGACTACATTAGTGATTGAGTATCTGTATATTTACTCCACTACATTTTAATGGACACTTACCGTTACTCATTACATTATGATTGTGCACACTTTCTTTGGAAATGTATCGCATAATATTAAATTAATGAAGACTTCAAATAAACCAAACCTTGTAGATCTCAATACATTTGTTTTATGATGAAAATAAATCTAGAATCGTATAGAATGTATAGAATACTGCAGTTAAAATCATGTTTAATTTTCCGGTTTTCCTCATTTTTACACGTTCAGTTCTCCGGGATGTGACATTAACATTTGTACCCTGCATGTCGACATTTGTTGGAAACCAGCATTTAAAAGGAAACTTAATTTACGTTTTCAAAGAAAGGAATACAAAAGGATTTTCTGATCAACCGTTGATAAGCTGAACCTTTACGGACACACACAATGCGTTTGCACAAATGTTGTATCGTGATCATATTTTTGGGTTTTAACTCTGATCAGATATTTTTTCTTAATTAATTGTCGACTAAATTATTGACTAATCGACTAATTTATTGATTATTGGTAAAGTTACGTCACATTTACAGCAGACATCAAATTTCATGTCGTTCGGATCCAAAAACGTAAGAAACCTTTGGGTTGAATATATATTGTAGACGTTAAAAATATTGTTGAAGACCTCAGTTGGTTATTACGCTCGCACAGCCAGCAAATGTACGATGAAAAGTTGAAGACTCATATGGATGAATCGTTCTGTGTTCGCAGAGCTTCCCACTGGAGATAAACGACGGCCACATCTACGCCTGGACCGACGGTTTGAAGAGGAAAGATTGGCACGACAATGAGAGAATCAAGAAAGATGAACAGCGTGTCGGTATGTAAATTCCTTAGATGGATCGGCGGTCATTAACTATTATCTCGTCTGTAATGCCATTCCTATCAAAGTCTTGTGAAATGGAGTGTCGAGAACGGAGGGAATGAGCGGCACACAATGGATGGATGATAAAAAGACTCCTCGTTAAAGTAACTGATATTGGCATTAATGAACTGGCGATATGAAGCGCTGACATCACAACTACACATCCCAGAATGCACTGATGCACGATACATTATCATTGAATAAATTGTATAAAATCATCGAATCATACTCATTGAATAAAAAAAAAAAACATTAACTGAAATAGTAGTGTAGGAGCCATTTCTAGTTGATAATATTT
This sequence comes from Paedocypris micromegethes, assembly GCA_028031935.1. Classification (NCBI taxonomy): domain Eukaryota; kingdom Metazoa; phylum Chordata; class Actinopteri; order Cypriniformes; genus Paedocypris; species Paedocypris micromegethes. The sequence continues at coordinate 1,490,709 of CM051499.1, read as the reverse complement.
TTGGTGATATCGAAGCTTCTTTGTTTGCCATTTTGTTCAATTCGTTCCTTTCCTATGATCAGACTTTTATTTTGAAAGAGAGTAGACGTGTCCTGCATATGTAAGATGGCCGCCACTGAACCAAAGTCAGAACAAAGGAAGTTGTTTGGAAGCCACGTTGGCATATAATTCTTTACGAGCTAAAGCCAAAAGCCAAAATCCAAACCAAGACTTGGGCTCCAAAGCCAAAGCATTTTAAAGCTCTTTGGATATCAGTTTGGATTTCCTGGAGGAATTGTTTTTTTTTTTTAACCATTCACCACCTGCCTGCTAATATGCTAATGACCTGCTTTCATCTGGAATTCACCAATCTACTCACATGATTTTCAATAAAGGTATTTCTTTATACCGTACTTTATATCTTATCTTTGTACCGTATATCTTTATACTGAAAGCTTGTTGAAGAACACACGTGGCTATATCATTGAAATTGCAAATACAAGTAGAATCATATTTTTTGCATAATGGTGAAATGTCTTACGGTGTATCATTTTGAGCTTTATACTTTGAGCCATATTAAGCATTTAAATGGTTTTAGAGTTTATGTTCGTTTTAATCCTAATATGCAATCTCGAAAGTAGTTGTTAGGTCTAAAACCGTTTGTGACCGGCCTAAACTGCTGTACGTTTAATAATAAATCAGACAACACGATAGTTAAAGTTAATTTCAAAATCACAGAGGAGTGAACTCAGACTGAGACCAACTCAGTTTCCTTCAGATCTCTCGAGCTTCTGTCTCTGCTCCTCAGTTATAATCTTTATTCAGAAGATGAAATATAAGGTGACTGTAGACATAACATGCTGTGAAAAACATCATGTGTAAAGTCGTTGTGAGAGAGTAAAGAAGAACTTTAGAATGCCGTATAAGCACATGTGAGCAAAGAGACAGTTACGGGACAGTTTGCGAGATGCTTGCTTGCTTCAAGGTTTTAATTCTGGAAAGATCTGGTTGAGAAACACACACACACACACACACACACACTGAGAAAAGGTCAACGTAACCTTTTTCATCCGCATTTCAAGCTTACTTAATATTAAACGTTTAAGGCATTTTAAAGCTTGTTTTCTTTAACAGTAGTTTTGCCGCTTTTCATAAACGTGTATGGTGTTTGGCCCGTGTGAGCGTTCAAACGGCGTGCGGAGCATTTGCTGCATACATTTTCTTTTCTTTGTGGAAAGTTTTTCACGCGTGCATTATGTGCTTCTTTCCATCTGTGTACACCTAAGCGCGCACACACTATTTCAAGGCTCTTTCTTTCGTATCATTTCAAAAGCACAAGTTCTTTTCCTTTCTCAAGGTTCTGCCGTGTCTGCCATTTCAGAACTGAAAATGATCTTTATTGGCCCAGGATTTTATTTCTTGCCCGAGACACAGTAAATCATTTTAGACCTTGTGGCAAAAATGGTTATTTATTGATGTATTGATACTAAATAGTGACGGTTAATAATGCAACGTGTTTCTATTTTGCTGTGCTATATTTAGTACAATAATGGAAATAGTGTTGTGTTAATATATTTCATTTCTGTAATAGTTTAACAATAAATTGTGGACTAAATATAATACTAGTAAATTTAATAAATCTATACTGCCAAAAACGGCAAACAATAACTATACATCCTTTTGATTTAATTTGACTGTTTTCCGGCGTTATTAGTAAGTGTTTATTCATTACAAATTCTAAATTAGATTAGGGTTAGGATTAGGGTTAGATTGAGAGATTAAAATGAAAAGAGATTTATTTGAGTTTGATATATTAATTATTTAAATTAGTTGGTAATTATTTAAATTAATTACACATTCTAAATTAGATCAGGGTTAGAATAAGGTTAGATTGAGAGTTTTGATTTAAAAGATTACAATTAAAAAAGATTTGTGTCGCGAATATGGACTACACGTCCCATGTTCCCGTGTTTCTGTTCACGTCTGGTGTGTCATCTTCTTCTGTTATCAGTTCCACCTGTTCTTCATCTGTCTTATTATTTAAGTCTTCACCCGTGCCTTAGTTCTTCGTCAGTCATTAACGTTG
>CM051499.1:1428182-1488638 GCA_028031935.1 Paedocypris micromegethes | reverse complement strand
GTCGAGGAGTGCCAGCTGTTGGACCCTTCGGGTTCGGTTTTGGCCCTCCATGGCCAGACTCGGATCCTGCAGCCTGGCACTCGCTAATGTCATCTACGGCGTCAGGTGCCGCCTAGGAAAGGGGGGACCTACTGTCGCGAATATGGACTACATGTCCCATGTTCCCGTGTTTCTGTTCACGTCTGGTGTGTCATCTTCTTCTGTTATCAGTTCCACCTGTTCTTCATCTGTCTTATTATTTAAGTCTTCACCCGTGCCTATGTTCTTCGTCAGCCATTAACGTTTCACTTCGTCTGTACGTGAGTCTTCTGTGAGTTATCGTCTCCTGTTTTCGTCATTAAATGTCCGTTTCTTGTCACCACGATCCCTGGCTCTTCGTCTCGTCACCCTCACCCGTCCCGGACCGTAACAATTTGCCAGAGAGTTTCATATAGTAATTATTTATATTAGTTAGTTATTATTTAAATTAATTAAAAATTCTAAATTATAATGGGGTTAGATTGAGAGTTTTGATTTAAAAGATTAAAATGTAAAAACGTAATTGAGATTTTTATATACTAATTGTTTAAATTAGTTGGTAATTATTTAAATTAATTACCAATTCTAAATTAGAGGTTAGGTTTAGGGTTAAAATTAGGGTTAGATTGAGATTTTTTATTTAAAAGATTACAATTAAAAGAGTTTACCTGAGAGTTTGATATAGTAAATATTTCAATTAGTTGGTAATTATTTAAATTAATTACACATTCTAAATTAGATTTGAGTTAGAATAAGGTTAGATTGAGAGTTCTGATTTAAAAGATTACAATTAAAAGAGATTTACCAGAGAGTTTCATATAGTAATTATTTTTATTAGTTAGTAGTTAGTTATTATTTAAATTAATTACACATTTTAAATTATATTAGGGTTAGGATTAGGGCTCGATTGAGAGTTTAGATTTAAAAGATTACAATTAAAAGAGATTTTATTGAGAGTTTTATTCCAAGCTTGAAGGCATTGGGCAATGATTGTGAAGAGTAAACACAACCAATAGCTTTTGAAAGTGTGAGTGTTCCCAGAACTAATGTGTGAGTGATGTGTGGGAGAAAGAGGGAGACACAGTGAGACACAGAGAGATTTTCCTCTGAATGTGGATCAGCATTGGGAGGTACGAGATGCTTGTAGAACATGATGAAATGTAGGACAGAGCAGAATCAGGAGAACAGAGTCTGTTGAAGATGCTCATGCTCAGTGTTCTCCTCCGAAAGGCAATTCACCTTTCTCCAAAAAGGAAGTCAGCGGACGCACTAAACAAAATCTGCGAAGGGATTTATCTGTTGATTCGAATCCGTAAAGCTGTCGGGTGCACAATTTAGAAAAAGGAAGACAGCATTTTCTTTATATTTACGTTATCCATGTCATCAATAAAAGACTATAAATAAAGTGATCCATACAGAGAAGAAATTTATCCACATATACGCGAAACATTTTTAAACGTATTTAAATATATATTTTAAAAAATTGGATATATCTAATATATGGGAAATGTTTAAATATGTTTTTTTTTTTAACATATTTATGCATTGATTGTTTAGAACTGTTTCATATAAAGCCTAAAGAAGACAGGAAGTTTGAAATATATGAACAGTAACTATATTTGCACGTATTTCAATATATTCAACCGAATAGAAGAAAATTGAATACACTCTCTATGTAAATATATTAACAATGGGTTAGCGTAATATTAGGATACATATAATACGTATATAATACACACATTTATGTTACAAACATATTTAAGTGGCCTTTTAAATATTTCCCTCTATTTCATATTAATATTATGAGATTTAATAATTTAATTTAATAATAATTGTGATTTTAGACATTTGCAGTATTAATTCCATGTTTTATTTAGGTGTGTAATACTGTCAAGTTTGATATTTACTAAATACTGTAAATGTTAAAGACTGCAATTTTTGGTCGGGCCGCCATTTATTTATATAGCGCTTTTCTTAGTTCAAGACCAACGCAAAGACGCTATTTAGAGTCAGAAAGTGCATTCTTATTTTATTCATCTGGGGAATTTGCGGTCACGTCACACGCGTGTTGATTACATATTAATACACCGTAGTGCACAAAAACGCACAATTAATATGAACTCAAGAACAAACTCAGGAACACAGGTTGGTGCAACGTTAATGATCAAGCACAAGTGACAACTTAAATACATTGAGTAACGACGAGAACAGGTGGAAACAATGACTCGCGTGACTACAAACCCAGGAGGAGAACAACAAACAGAGTCCTGGCCTTTGTAGTCCGTAAACCAGTCTATGACCACGACAGGGTCTTTGATCTCAGTTTGAGCAGGACGTTGTCACAGATCCCGGCTTAGAGCCGGTCAGAACTTTTATGTTGAATTTGTTCACAGACTTTTGTGTTGGAAGGTCTCCGTGTCGCCGCCATCTTGTCTTATTCACATGCTATCACAATCTATTGTAACTCAGCTGTTTTTCGTCATGCCCTATCCAGTCCGATCACGTTAATTGTCTCGTTTGCGTCCCAGGTGTTTGTCATGTTCACATCGTTATGTTTTGTATTTATATCACGCCTTTGTCGCAGTTCTTGGTCTGTTTGTTGCAGTGTGTCCGTCCTGTCACTCGTAGAGTATTGTTCCTGTTCTCGTTCATGTGCATTGTTGGATTAAACCTTGAATAAAACGTCCCGTGGATGTAGTTTAACTGTGACAGACGTGTTTTGTTCCTTGCAAGGTCAGGTTAAAATGATCCTGCCGGGAAGTTTCAGAAGATGGACATGTGTTGGAATGTCCTTTGCTGCGTTTCGCCTCTCCGGTGTTCTTTCTACTTTCCGGGTCTACTTTCAGAGAAGGGACTAGTTGGTGTGGAACAGTCTCTTTATTGGGGTAAAGACTGTTCACACTCTTGCTGTATTTTGTGTTTGACGCTTTGCTGATGCAGCACAGTACAGCGAAGTACATCTCATCCCGATTTTGTCACAAAAATGACACGCCACTTTGGGACAAACTGCCGATGTGTCCCAATTAACCGGAGTCGAATGTGCATGTCTTTATGTCTTAGAATTTAACACTCTAAGATACAAACAACAAGATAAAACTATAATTCTTTGATCCCTCATCTAGTGGCAGTCGTGGTCGAGCGGTTGAGAGGGACTTGTGTCCAAAAGGTGGCCGGTTCAAATATCAAGTTCACTGCATTTGTAAAAAAGGTCTGAAAGTCACTGTGTGAAAATGTAAAAATAGAAAATTGTCGCACTTTGTCCATTGTTGGTGGGTGTCAAATTATGACTATGACCAGTGAGCAAGCAACAGATGCGTCAGTGACCAGGTAAAAAAAAATTCTCAGTCTTGCTGGTTCTACAACTGATCAAGACTGTCTGATCAAACTATCCTTGATCAAGACACTGACCCCCACATGTCCTCCGGGCACGAGGGCTTAAGGCTGCCCACTGCCACCCAAGACTGAGCACATTTTCAATACAATCCCTTGTTGCCGTAATGACAAAATAACTCATTTTCATTATTTCAAGGTTGGTTCTTGTGGCATTCCCCAGTGGGTTGATTCCAGGTCCAACTTTGTTACATATTTACCTCTTCCCTCTTGGCCATATCATCGACAGACATGATGTTTCGTTACACTGCTATGCAGATGACACGCAGCTTTGTCATACTCAATCTCACCATTCAGTGCCTGCATAACAGCCTGAACTTCTCACTCCACACACAACGATAAGGCAGCTCCGCTCGACAGACTCTCTCTGGCTCCGCCTACCTTAAACTCTAAGAATTGTCATTGAGCCACTTCAAAAAATCACTCAAGACTTGTCGTTTCAACCGAGCTCTTTTGGACTTTTTCGGTGTTTTCCTGTGGCACTTATTGAGATTTGTGCGCAAATGTAAAGTGCCTTACAAATCGAATGCATTATTATTATTATTATTACCTCTCTCCTAATATAGCTACCGAAATGCTACAGAACACCACCACTGCAGCCAAACGCATTCATGTGTTATGCCTGAAGGCGTGGCCAGCTGCTTTAAAACAGCAGCGTCTGCAGCACTGGCTCTATGGTTTTTTCCTGACTCTATAGTTTAAAGGAGAAACTGAACCTGGATTTCACTGCAAGACCAGTATTTGCCATGAAAATTTGCCAGAGCGCTCCCCAGAACTGGTGACACAGTTCATCCCCAAAATACATAAATACAGAGGTATTAGGTAGAGGTAAAATAAATACATAGAGGTATCAGGCTACTGCACTTCTAGGAATTCTAATCAATTCCAATCTCAAGTTGGGTGGCAAGAGTCGGGAGCAACAGAGTCACGTCTGACAGTCTTGAAGAGAAGCTGACGTGGTGGTTGGACATACGATTGCTCTAGAGTAGAAGGATCTGATATTGATCGTGTTTGGGTCAAGTTGTCCAAGTGGTTTGATATCAGACAGATTTGCGCAGCTAGGCTGTCATGGGGAATGTGGACAGAGGGATCTGCATATCAAATGTCTGGAGATGGAAGCAGTGCATGTAGAACTCGGGGACGTTATGCCGATTGTCACCAGCAGACTTGTTTTTATTGAGTCGGAAAACACATAGTTGTGGGCGTACTGAACAACACTGTCATTCTGAGAAGTACATGTACAGGGTAGAGTTTGGGCGTGGACAAATTGCAGAGAGGAGGAGTTGTTGATGTTGTTGAGCGGAGACAGTACGATTGATCCGAAGCCTCTTTGGAGAGAGAGATCGACCACCATGCGTCACACTCACCATGGACTGTTCGTCTGGCGAAGAGTGATCAAGCTTGGGGTGGAAATATGCTCTCCCTGCAATTAAGCCAATACTGCGGGCATTCAGAGAGGGGGAGGGGGTTGTGGGTGGCCTAGTCACCCATGGTTTCGGGAGGTGGTGAATATGCCAACGGCTTCCCCAAGGAGGTTTAGTGGTTGGGCATCCACCGTCTAGGGCAGACTCGTTCTCTAAAGCTGGAATCTCTCCTGATCCACGAGGTGAAGCCGGTAAACGCTCCCTAAAGCTTTTTCTAGTGCTCTATTGAAGCGGCACACAGCGCAGACTCATACTGTGGGCATGTGTGTGGGAGTATTCAAATTCATAATTTCGGATTATTTTTTATGATGTTGATACTAGTCTGCTTATCGTGCAGGAAAACGCCGGATGAGTGGGTGTGCAGTTATACTGTAATTATGCATGTCACCGAACGATGACTTTGCACTGAAATGCATTGAGACATCAAGCACATACACCCACACACACACACACACACACACACACACACGCACACAATAAATGAAGCAATTTGTGCTGGCAACAAACTGCGTAGGGGATGAAAATACATCCTGAGAATGTGCTTAACCTAAAAAAGTCGAATAACTGTGAATGTTGTAGCGGGAAAATGCAGACAAAGAACGCATTCCACGCCGTCCTTTACCATTAATTACGGTTTCATCAAAGGCAACAAAGAAACATGCGGCTCAACACCTGCCGCCAATGAATATCTGCTTGACACCGGCAAATAATATTAGGATGAATTAATGGGTGTTTATAAATCACATTTAATGACTCAAACAAGCAGCTGTTCTCATGGCAACTTTACGGCTTCTCGCTCAACCCATTCTTAGGACACTAGAAAGTAGATTTTCTACGCATTTTAATTTACGTCTACGTTGGCACAGCTGTGATAAGAGGAGGGAAAAAACAAGTGGAAGTTTTCTCAAGTGGCTCAGTCTCATCACAAACTGATTTGCCAAGCAGAAGCTAAAAACACAAGCTGTCTTGTTCTAGTTGTTTGCTTTCAACCATCAATTTACTTTCCAAATGATCAATTTAGGTCGGAACAACTATTTCTGGGTCCTGGGGAGTTGTTGCCTGTCCCAGTATCTCAAGTTCAAGTTCAGAGCATTTGAAAGGCGCTTTTCACAGTTTTAGTCTCAAAGCGCACGTGTGAATATCTAAGAGGATTGTTGGTTTTCATTCGTTAACAGTTGGTGTTGAGAAAATGGCTGGCATTATCACTATGACTATGACCATGACCAGTGAGCAAGCACATATGGCCAGGTAAAACCCATGGGTAGAACCCGGCTCACTGGTGCCACTCTCTGGCCTTCTAACACTACAAAATCAATGCGTTGGTTGAACCTGAAGTTTCTAGGAGATTCCATCTTACCAAGCGGTCTGATGTCGGTGGCACCGACACTCCTCCTGAGGTCGTACGGCACTCGGCTCCTCAGGAGAGGAGTGAAACACAGAAAAAACCAAGCTTTAGGTAAACATGAAGCACCATAATTAAAGATTTTGACAATTTACTAGGCAGCCTTTCTATACATATATTAACTTATTCTGTATGTTATTATAACAGGTCAATATATGCTTCGTTGAAGAGACGTGTCTTCAGTCTAGACTTATATTGACTCACTGACAGATGTGTGAGGTACTTGAGTAAATGTACTTCGTTACTTTACTTAAGTATGTTTCTGGCTACTTTGTACTTGCATCAAGTTGTATCAATCGAGTATCAAAAATATAAGCTACTTTTACTCTCTACTCCACTGCATTTGTGACTGAGTAACTGTAGTTTTCACTCATTTTGATTGTCCGCAACAAACCATAATCGATTTTAATCGCGGTTTATTTTTCTTGTGCGAACAAGGCGATTTTGCCTTCTATAGTCTGCTGAAGATACTGGAAGCAAATTGTGAATTAGAAACCACATTTTCATTTTTAAGAGGCGTGAAGGTATGTGAATTTAATGTTAAGTTAAACTCTACAGATCTTTCCTGACTTTACAATGGTATTGTAGTGTTACCAAGCCTAACATGGCTATATTTTAGCTTAATTTTTTGTGTGCAACGTGAATAAACGTAATGTCTTTCGTAGGCAAATGACTTCAGTAGAATCACAAAGTCAGCTCTGAATTTTTTTTTATTTTTTATTTTTGTTCTTTATCTATTTTGTTTTACCATTATTGAAACATAGAAATGTTAAATTTCATTTCTGTATTAGAAAATAAAACCTCATAAATAGTTGTTTTTCACTTTTCTTTGTTTTATTTTAGACTAAGTCCAGTACGAGTAAAATACTTAAGTTGTTTTGACTCTTTGACTCAAGTCTTTTTTTATAGTGGTGACTTTTTACTTGTATTGGAGTAACTTATACAGCACGTACCCGTACTTTTACTCAAGTAGTGTCTGGTACTTTTTACACCTCTGCTCGCTGATTCAGAATCTCAGCATCAGCTTTCGAGCAGGCTTTCTCCTAGCATCCCGGTGTTCTGAAAATTCTTCCTACAGCTCAGAATTTCCTACACTTACCTCACTGTTCAGCTGTTCACGTCAAAACTGAATACTAATATAAATAAGTACAATATATTGTAACATGTTTTGAATATCGTGTGTACTGCTATAAGTGTCCATGTTCATTTAGTGCATTTATCGCGCAGCGCGAAGTGTAGGAACAGCTGAGCAGTGACATATGTTCTAACGCGCATGTTACAATATATTGTAGTTATTTATATTTGTATTCAGTTTTGACGCGTGAGCTAGCTAGGAACAGCTGAGCAGTGATGTAAGTGTAGGAAATTATGAGCTGTAGGAAGAATTTTCAGAACACCAGTCAAGCTCTGCCAGCCGTTCCCGTGCTTAAAAAATGCCAGATGATTGTGATTTCTGTCTTGGGCCAGATGTTAAGTGTCATTGCTCGCCCTCGCCGGCTCACCTGATGTCTGGACTCATCTGTTTCAGGGAAAGGAGAGCAGGGGAAGCCGTACCCGCTGGAGGAGGACGAGTGTGACGACCTGGTGTACAAAGAGAACGGCTTCAACATCTACGTCAGCAACAACATCGCTCTGGACCGCTCGCTTCCAGACATCAGACATCCAAAGTGAGTGGGCTGTTTACACGGCTCGGCTTTTTAATAATATAATGGCTCAAAATATGGAGTCAATTAAGTGGGACCGGGGTGAAATTGGCGAAGGGATAATTGCTGAGATGGACAAAAGTGCAAAACGCAAACATGCAAATGCCTCGAGCAAAAATACGTGCCCTGGAATTATTTACTACACACGAATTTAAAGAGTTGCGCAAAAAAGACGGAATAATTGAATACACAAACAGCTCATACAGTGGTACCTCTCTTAACAAATGACCCTGTTAACAGAATTTCCATAAAATTATCGCTTTAATAAGGGAATAAATGTACTTATGTATAAAATAAATGTATAAATGCATATATTTATATTATTACAACAAATAATAATAGGAATAGAAAAAGAAACAGGCCAATGCTCATTGATAAAGAATAAGAAAAAGGGCTTGAGAGAAGGAAAAGTTAAATGGTTACATTTATTTCCTTTTTGTTGTACTGACATAAATATATGTATTTATAAATATCGCATAGTCTCTCACTTGCCTTTTGCCGCTCAACCATAAAGATAAAAAACCTAATTTTTGTCTTTGCTTTAGTCACACAGAACTCGTTTTACTTGTTTTTGAAACACCTTATTTTTTTATTTGGCACTAGTCTTACCAAAGAACCAAAATGGTGGCCAATCCCCCTTGAACAAGTCAAATCACATTATTTTGACCCAAAAATCATAAAAGTGTGTAACTTCAAAACTGACCAAAAAACAATTACTCAACAGCGCCCCCTTGAGAATGAAAATAAATTGGGCCTATGGGATCCCAAAAAGCTCTTTTTTTCATCGCAGACTCACGGAACCAGTACACATATTCACCATGTCGAGGCAAACAAAAAAGCCTATTGGGTCGACTCCGCCAAAACAACAGGAATTCGGCCATTTTGGCTCAAAGACTCACTTTAGAAAATTCTGCAATTTTGCACGACATGCATTTGAACAAACTAGTTATAGGGCGTTTGACTAAACGAGCTGAAAATTTCACAGACACATCTAGTGACAAAAAGTTATTTGGCGATTAATTTAGCATTTGCGTTTTTCAAAAACACAAATTTTAAAATTGCTCCCATTTGCACAATTTACATCGTACGCAATCAATGTCTCTTGATGTAATGTAAACTTTGAAATTTTGTGAGGGGCCAAAATTAGTTTGTCACATGCGTACCAAATTTGCTGAACAATTCAAGCAGGCAAACCTGAGCATAAAAGCCAATGAGAGTCATGCTGTATTTTCAATTGTGTTGCCATGGCAATCACCAAAATACACCTTTCATTCTTAAGGGCAGAAATTGCTCTCAATAGCGCAAAGGACGGGGGACGAAACGGCAAGTTTTGTCGGCATTTTGTCTGATTTTACGGATCTTCGGAACTGATAAGGGCTTTTACATTCAAAACGCGGTACACGAAATTTCCACTTAACGAAACTGCTGTCGGCACGAATAAATTTCGTTAATAGAGGAAAAGTTGTAATTGATCAAACTCGCATATACGTAGTAAATCACACAGATTTGTCGCTCTGTGAAGTTCGCCGTAATCGCCTCGACTTTAGATTATTATAATTTTCGCATTTATTTTCAGCAAAATCGATGAAAGCGAAGATGTAATGAAGAGAGAGGGTGGAGGGGTTCAGGGTGGACGGGGCTTAAGTCTGTACATTTACCAGAGTTTGAAGGATTTAGCAACACACTTCCATCTAAATGAGTTCTTTGATGAATGAACTCTTAATTGCTCTCGAGAGGCGCCGCACAATTACCTTCCTTTAACCGTCTCCGCAGACATGGATTTTCCAACGATGGTACAAATCTCTCAAAGCTCGAACAGAACGTTAGAAGAACTTTCTGTCTTTTGTTGAACTGAGATCGTATCAGTGTGTATTCTATGAATTTACATAGTAGTTTCAGTATACACATATAATAATAATAATATAAATAATAATATAATAATGCCTTTCTTATTGTTTTATAATTATATTATTATTATTATTGTTGTTGTTATTATTATTATTTTGTTAGTATTATTGTTATTATTGTTGTTAATAATAATATAAATAATAATAATAATAATAATAATAATGATGATGATGATGATGATAATCATCATCATCATCATCATCATCATCATCATCATCATCATCACCATTATTATTAACCAAATATATTATTTAAAATATTATACTTATACAATGTATAATCTAAAATGTTATTATAGTACATTTAACAAAATATAATAATAAACAAAAATAACGACAAAATATAATTAGCAAAAATCAATAATTTGCAAAATCAAACTAGTTTCAGATGAAAAGTCTCAGCATGAGACATGACAAATACGTATTACAGATTTCAAGCGCAAACACACGTGTACTGTTACGTCATCGGCCAATAAGATCCTTTTACGGCGAGTCCCATGATTTTTTTAAGCAATAAGTGTTGTCATTAGTATAATACCACATATAATTCGTACGTGACAAATACAATTTGAATTTGTGCTAATTAGCTTAGCTGAAGCGTGGTCTTGCAGGTAATATTTTATGCACTTATGCACAATATTCGTATCAATAATGGCACAAAAATGTATGTTTTTCGGCTTTGCCTTGTTAAGATAATCTGATTGGTTGAGGACTAAACCCTACAAAAGCTCTCTTTTGGAACTGAACCCATGACCCTTGCTGTTCCAAACAACTCTCATTTTCGAAGCTGCAGAATTGCGACGCTTATAGTGTGTCGAGTTAACGTGTCCAGATCACGTTTTTGTTGTACGTGGTTTTCGTATTAATACGCTCCAGTGTGCTCAGAGTGGAACCTGTCAACACGCTGGATGTGAATAAACACCACAGTTTGCCACCTGCCAATATTTTCAATTTAACAGCAGGTAACTGGGCGAAGACAGAACGTCAAAACTAAAATTATAGATACAGTCTTGTAAAAATGTTTAGCTACTCTTGAAAAACAAAGGGAATTACAGTTTGTTTCGGAAATACAAAAATCTGACATTTTTAGAAAAGAATAGAACTTTATTGTTTTTGTACAACACAACTAATACTTCATACAGTTTACAAAAATACAGAGTGTTATATAAAAAAAAATAAAGAGAATATTTATTATATACACGTACTTCTAACTGCAAGGAATGAAAAAGACGTATAGTAGTAAAAAGACGTAATAACACACATTTGAATGAGGCATTGAACGTTCCAAACGAGCAAAACAGTCTAATATCAATATTTAAATGAACATCATTTCATGTTCTTTTTTGTCAGAAATTGATTAACAATAAAACAAAAAATCATTATTGTGGCAAACAATTGCAACATCTCGTGAAAAGCAACCTCAGAACTTTACAAATGCTTTAGTTATGTGAAAATAATCACAACATATTCAAAATAATCAAAGGCCAATGAGTTTTATGTTGAACTCTTTCTGGACTTTTATGTTGAAATGTTTCCTGCACTGGTTCAACTGGTTGACGTTTTGGACACTTCCTGTTTTGATTCGGTTTTGCTTTAGTTAAGGATCATGATCTGTTTAAGTTCTGTTAAGTTCTGTCATCAAAGTCTGTCTGCAAGATGTTTGTCCAGGACGTCCTGAGCTGCAGTGTCCAATCTGGTCCAAGTTCTACTGGTCAGTTGACTTGCTTTAGATATCCTTCAGATATCTCGAGCTTCTGTCTCTGCTCCTCAGTTGTAATCTTTATTCAGAAGAGGAAATATAGGGTGACAGTAGACATAACACGCTGTTACGCCCAAGACAGGAAATATAGACAAATTTGAGTCATTGTGAGAGTGTAGAGAAGAACCTTAGAATGGCGTATAAGGACATGCCATGAGAGCAAAGGGACAGTTACGGGAAGTTTGCGAGACGCTTGCTTACTTCAAGGTTAATATTGAACGTTTAAGGCATTTTAAAACTTATTTTCTTCAACATTGACCCAAATGATAAGTCTCATGAGTCCTTCTAAGATTGGTATGCTGTTATTTGTTAATGCCCCTCTGCATTTTACTTTGACTGACCTGACCACCGACATTCGTTTCAGGCACTCGTGAGTTCCTAATTATTAATAGATTACTTGTTAGCCTAACACCTCATCCTCTTTCTAAGCTTCCGTTTTCATACGCATTGCCTGTCACCTGACTCAGTGATAGAGTAGTGGGACTAAAGAAGAGTAGTGGGACGAGTGGGTGAGCTCAGAGTGGAGGTACCGTATTTTTCGCCATATAAGACGCACTTTTTCTTCCCCAAAACTGAGGGTGAAAATTTGGTGCATCTTATACATACGCTGTCTCGCTTTCTTTCTCGCGCAGAATCTTGTGAAACAATGAAACCATGATTTCCAAACGAAAACGAACTTTGATCAAAATAAAACAAGCAGATTTTCTCACGCGCGTTAAAATTAAAACAGCCGCTTTCTTAAAGGCACAGCGCAAAAAACGGAGCGTCAGGCGTATGCGCGTACAAACTGTGTTTGATTAGTAATGTCTGTGCCGTCATTGGTAGTTGTAAGTTACAACTTGTAACGAAACTATTGTGTAATACTGTATTAAGGTGTTTATATACTTATATAAAAATCGAATTCATGAATTATCACGATATCCACGATATTGCAAAATCCATATCGCAATATGTACCCACAATAATAAATACCATGTCACAATACGTGTCAATCACGTTAATACCGCTATACCGCCCAGCGCTACTCTCACTGTTTACTGACTTTACTGACTGTTCATGTCACATGTTTGGCATACAATCGTTCTTAAACTGCTGTTAACTTTTATACAGTTGATATAAAATATTTTACTACAGTATTTGGTTCAGAATCTTTCTCGATTTTCCTCCTTTAAAATTGGGTGCGTCTTATATGCCGGTGCGTCTTATATGGTGAAAAATACGGTAGGTGGTAATTGCATTGTCCTCGGAGTGAAGTCTATGAGACTCAATGACTCAATGAGACTAAGTCACCAAGGTTGTTGTGAAGTGAAGTGAAGTGGTCATGGACCCACTTTTCCTCTTCTTCTTCTCGAGCCAGGTATTCACGGTTATGAAGGCCGCACACTTTTACCGTGTTTACTAGTGATGTTCCAGTATATGCCTTTACTGGCTTCCTTGACCTTTTATCATCATCAGCACAGGTTCCATTTTCATTTTCTAGTCAAGAGCTCTACGTCCCTGTCAAAACCGCAGCTCGATATTCCGACTAGTCAACAAACCATTGACCTTGTCTCGGATGTAGATGTGCAGATGTTGACGAAATAACACTGGAATAGCAAGTGAATTGAAATCCTGACTACAAAACACAATATTTGGAAGTTATTCTTTTGACAGCTAATGGAAATCTACTTGGTAAATTGTTTCGGCGCTTTGCTTGCACGTAATTGGACATTTAATGGACTCCGACCTCCAGAGAACTGGTGAAAAGTCTGACGTGAAATCAACAATAATTTAACAGACTTATTTCGTGATTAAGAACAGCTGTTAGACAAATCCCTCTCGGGGCTTTGTTTGCATCTTCTAATTTATTCTGAAAAAAGACTCAACCACGTAAAATTAAGTTTGCAAATCGAACTTCAGATCGTTTTGAATATTTTTAAGATTAACCTGTCGGCAGGGTTGTAAAGAGTACCGGACAGCCATACTTGAGTAAAAGTACAGATACTTACTGTAAAAATTACTCCAATACAAGTAACAAGTCACCAATTTCAAAAAGACTCGAGTCAAAGTAGCAAAGTATACAGTTTGAAAAGAACTTCAGTATTAAGAAATATTTTTATTCGTGCTCAATATAGGCCCAAACAAAAAGAAATGTGAAAAGAAACTATTGTTTTCCAAGACAGAAACAGAATTTAACCTCGGAATCAAACCTAATGTTTGAAAACTGGTAGAACAAAGTAGATATAAAGAACAAAAAGTCAGTCTCAATCACTTAAATTTGCAAATATATATAAAATAAAATGATTAATCTGATTAGTAAATTATATATTATATGTATTATATAAATTATATGTTATATAATAACATTTGTAAAACACATTTTTACGCCCCTAATTCGCGTTCTTGTGGTTTCAAATTCACAAATAGCCTCCTTCAGCGGCCTAAATTGGCGAGATGGCGATATTCACCTCGTCCGCCCAAGAAATTAACCGCGGTATAAATCGATTTCAGCTTGTCGCGCACAATTACAATGTAACAAGTAACGATAAGTGTTCGTACAAATGCAGTGGAGTAGAGAGTAAAAGTTGCTCAAGTTTTTTTATCCTCAGTGCAAGTACGAAGTAGCCAAAAACATACTTAAGTAAAGTAACAAAGTACATTTTCTCAAGTACCTTATACTACTGCCTGTCGGGAATGCAAAAACATTACCAGAAGCTAAATCCTGCACATTTTAGATTCGCTATTAAGTGGTTTCCAGTAAAGAGATTTATAACCGTATCTGGCGTGAATATTATATGGAACATGAACATCACTTGCCGCTGCATCTTTTATGTGGGAATGTACTGCAAAGGTTAGCGATGTTAGCGCAATGATTTATCCACAGTGACATTAGCACAGTAGCACGCTCATTAACAGTGGAGGGAAAAAAACAGAAAGAAAAAATGGATTCCAGTCTGACTGATAGATAATTAAAGCTAAACTTGCTCAATGAAAATGTAATTAAAAGCAAAACTCACTGGCTCGAAACTGGTTGTCGTTTTGTTTCTTTTTTTCATTTTGTAGCCGCGTTCAATTCAAGTTGATGTTGTTAACATTCCTTAATCTATCAACATTCTTTGTGTAGGAGAGAGTGAAAGAGAGAGATAGAAAGACAGAGAGAGAGAGAGAGAGAGAGAGAGAGAGAGAGAGAGAGAGAGAGAGAGAAAGAAGAGACTTTGAGGGAGAGGGAGAGAGAGAGACAAGTGGAGAGAAAGAAAGAGGAGAGTGCGAAAAATAGCGGAGAGAGCGAGAGAGATAGAGAGAGGGAGACAGAGAGACAGAAGAGGTAAGGAGAGGGAGAGAGAGAGAGAGAGAGAGAGAGAGAAAAAGAGAGAGAGGAGAGAGACAGTGGGAGAGAGATTGGGAGTACAGAGAGAGAAATAAAGAAAGAGATAGGGAGTGAGGGAGTGATAGAGAGGGAGAGCGAGACGACAGAGAGAGAGGGAGAGAGAGAGAGAGAGAGAGAGAGATAGACAGAAAGAGGGAGAGAAAGAGATTAAACAAAGAATAACTGCTAGTCCGAAAGGTAAATGACAAATATGTTGTGACCAAAAAATGTAAATAAATAAAAGAGCAATAAATAGTATGAATAAAATAATGAATAAAAATAAAGCCATAAAAAGAGAAAAATGCAAATACAATTTAATAACAATAACTGAAAATAAAACAAACGAGTAGATAATAGCCCACAGAGCCAAAGGACGTAAAAATAATCGACCACGGTTCACATGTTTTTTTCTTCTTTACATCATTACTATTACATTACATTATTTTTCATTCCATTTATTCACATTTAAAGTAATACGTAATATGTGTTATTATATTGCTGTTTGACAACCTGATTTTAGGGGTTAATTATTAAAAAAAAATATATATCTATAAATTAAAAAAAAATGTATAAAAGAATATCCACATGTACATTGATGTTGAATTGAACTTAAGGCCAAAACGATTCTACCATTCTTTGCAAGTTACTGGAAGACTTGTCTTTAGAAAACGTGTGTTGTTTCCTGTGCTCAATTGAAAATTTGTGCTATATTTTATTATGTGTTCTTTTGACAATTATTGTAATAAATTTGTGGAATTACTTGCCTGACAATTTATGGCATCATATTTTTGCCATGATGATTATTACTGCACAGTAATCAAAAGGTTGATTACAAAATCCACCAACAGTTATTGAAAGTTTTTTTTAAAATACTATTGTTATCCATTTACCTTATCATTGATTTTTTTTTTTGTGCTGTCAAAGTTAACTAGTTAACGCACGTGATTAATTTTAAGTGCTTAATTGCGTCAATTATTTTTAACACCATTAATCACAGTTGCAGTTTTTACTTTCGGTTTGGCAAGGTGCAGTGAATAGAACCAAGAGAGTCGTGTGCTGTCTCCAGGTGCGGCTCATTAAGATCAGCAGCTCACAGTCATTGAGTTCAGGTGCTGTCACAAAGTGTTTAAGTGACACTGACCTACTTTTCCCCTCTCAGAGATAAACAGAGACACAGTTACTTTACAACTGCAAATAACTTGCTCTGTTCAAAAAGCTGAAGCTTTAGATCAGGGGTACTCAATAGGCGGACTCCGGTCCGCATCCGGACCCAGACGCGATTACTTTTGGACCGACGGCAAAACCAACATGCTACTCTTGTGATCAAAATCCAAAGGCGTTTTCAGTGGTCACGCAATTTTTATTCTGCATTGTTCATTCACACACACACGCACAACGCAAACGAATATATGTATAAAAGTATATCATTTATCTTGAATGGTTGTAATGTCGTTTTAGCTGCGGCATTTGTCCAATCACAGCCGCTGTAAGAGCAACGTGACAACTACGTCATCAGTTTGCGCTCTGGCGGCATTCGGTTACTTTAGAACACGGCCGCGGCGGCGCGTACTAGTCGCTCAGGTCTTCAGGGTAGCCAGGCGAACGGGCGCTCTGTCGTTTGCGTAAATCGAGAGATTTTTAAACCTTAAAGAATATGGCGAGCTCAAAGCTGGCCGTCGATTAGAAAAGAAAAGTTGACTTTGAAAACTGCAAGTTTAAGAGTGAGTGGACAGAATAATATGCATCCGCGCGAAGCAGAAAACCAATGTGTTTAATCTGCAACGAGACGGTCGCGATCGTCAAAGTGATCGTGAAATGCCATTTATTAATCCAAGCACGCACAATTTGAACAAATTACCCTCCACACACACACACACACACACACACACACACACACACACACACACACACAGGCAACGAAGTCTCACATGTGTCCTGGGACAACACAAGACACCTTTCTCTAATGCTGAAATAGTCAATGAGTGTGTGAGTGAAGTGGTGACTGCTCTGTTTGAAGGGACTCAAAAGGATAATTCACAATTTATGATCTTTCTCAGTTTCTCAGATTGTTTGATGAAGAAAAGTGAGGTGAACAAAATTGTGTCAAATTTATGAAGATGTTTTGGGTCTTACAAACCTCACACAAGGAGAGGTTCGAGATCGAGAGATTAACCTGAAGCATGTTGTTTCTATACGGATGACGTGCCATTCACATAGTGGTTCATATTTGCAACTTGACCGATATTTTTCCGGACCTCAGACTGAACGTAAATTTCGTAAGTGGACCCTTCAAGTTTATAATTGAGGACCCCTGCTTTAGATTCATATGGATGAGATAAACAGACAACACTGTATTTACTTACACTTATTTTTAAAAACAGACATTCTAAGCTTTATGTAGACATGTTTCATGTTAGAGTGATAAGTATTTATTAAGTTTGTTTTCAGCTGACAAAGAGAAGGCAAAACACGCTTCACGCTTTAGTTATTATTCATTATTGTTAATGTAGTTATTATTATTATTTTTTATAAAAAAACACAACGTCCTGTTTCTATTAAGTGTAACCTAAAAAAAATATGTACTTCAAATTTTCAATTGATGGAAAACACCTACATGTAAGACCAAAATTGACAATACATTGCAAATTGAACAGAATGGATACTAAATTATTTTACAGTATTTCAATGAGTGTTTATTTAGTGTTTAGTGTTTATTTAATGATATTACATTATTTACATATTTCACCATAATATCCAATATTACAAGCTTCGGTCATTTAATCGCGATTAATCACAATTAATTCGGTCAGGGAAGTGTGATTAACTAGTTAACAAAAATGAATCGTTTGACAGCCCTAGTTTTTTTATTTAAAAAAAATCTAAATCCCGTCTTGATCTGGTCTTGTGTAATATGTGTCTCGTCACACCCCTACTAATAAAAAATTATAATATTTGTGGGACTATTCGAGATTGTCAACATGGCGACTTGGTACCGTATTGAAATTGTGCCTCTGTGTCTATGACAGTTAAAACTGTGAAAAGCGCCTTACAAATACTCATTATTATTATTATTATTATTATTATGACGATCAACAAACAACCCAAACAGGGAACAGCTCCATGTTTTCGCCTCTTGCTCAAAGTTAAAATATTCAATAAATTCGCCACTCAAATTTGAACGCTTGTTCATTCCCCGTTTCTCCGTTTGGTTGCAGTTGTAAGCAGAAGCTGTATCTCGAAAAGCTGTCGAACACCAGCATCATCATCCCCTTCCACAACGAAGGCTGGTCGTCTCTGCTGAGGACCATCCACAGCATCAGCAACCGCACGCCGGACCACCTGATCGCAGAGATCATTCTGGTGGACGACTACAGCGACAAAGGTAGACGCTTTACCGCTTTGTTTCTCGAAAAATTCCCTTGCTTTGTCGAATTTTTGTCGGATTGCTCAGATTGCTGCGTTGTCTTTGTCGTTTCGTCTATATAACTAATTTGATGAAATTCGATTCAGTTTTTTGTTAACCGAGCGGCAAGTTTTTGGCCCATATGCTGAAATGTGTGTGTGGTCAGTAGATGCTTTACGCCTTTACTTTGTTTCGCCAAAATTTCGCCTGGGTTACTGCGTTGCCATTGTTGTTGTTGTTGTTGTTTTTTCTATCATATTAATTTGATGAAACTTGCTTTGTTGTCCGAGTGGCAAGTTTTTGGCCCGTTTGCTGAAATGTCTGTGCGGTCAGTAGGCGCTTTACCACTTTGTTTCTCGAAAAATTTGCTTGCTTTGTCAAATTTTTGTCAGATTGCTCAGATTCCTGCGTTGTCTTTATCGTTTCGTCTATATAACTAATTTGATGAAATTCGATTCA
This sequence comes from Paedocypris micromegethes, assembly GCA_028031935.1. NCBI lineage: Eukaryota > Metazoa > Chordata > Actinopteri > Cypriniformes > Paedocypris > Paedocypris micromegethes. The sequence continues at coordinate 1,469,827 of CM051499.1, read as the reverse complement.
TTTTTTGTTATATGAGCGGCAAGTTTTTGGCCCATTTGCTGAAATGTGTGTGTGGTCAAAATTTCGCCTGGGTTACTGCGTTGCCATCATTGTTGTTGCTTTTTTCTATAATACTAATTCAATGAAATTTGTTTTGTTTTGGCCCATTTGCTGAAATGTCTGTTGAAATTTGTGTGTGTGTGTGTGTGTGTGGTCAATACGCGCTTTACCTCTTTTCTTTGTTTCGTCAAAAATCTGCCTGCGTTTATTGTGAGCGGTTGCTGCTGCGTTGCCATCGTTGTTTTTTCTGTGATACTAATTAGATGAAATTCGATGAATTTTGTTTTTTTTTTAATCCGAGTGACAAGTTTTTGGCTTATTTGCTGAAATGTCTGTTGAAGTGTGTGTGTGTGTGTGTGTGTGTGTGTGTGTGTGTGTGTGTGTGTGTTCAGTAAATAGACTAATGTTGTACATAGACAAGACTGTACAGGTCTTGTGGTTGTCATTACGAATCTGTCTATTATTATATATTAAATTCTTTGCTTTCCACTCGTGTTCCATTAGCCTTGTTCAAAATTTGTGATGATAAATATCCGTGTTGTTCAGAAAACGTCTTTATGGTCTTGGTCGCTTTATTGTACAAATGATGTGTGGCGGTTTTCCAGACTGAAAAATGTAATAATCACAAGCTTCCACAAACAGACGAAGACATCTTTCGTAGACACATTGAATGTTTTAACTTTGTGCAAGAGGCAAAAACTATTTATTACCAAAAAAATAAATTGATTATTTTATTGGTAAATTGATTATATTTGACTTTTTCTCACAGGCTTTTGGTTTAGTTTTTCCTGTTCCCTGTTTGGGTTGTTTGTTGGTCGTCATAAAATATTATCTTTATCATTGATTAGTAAATATTATCATTATCATTAATTAGTAAATATTATCATTGCCGTTGATTAGTATTAGCTGTGTCGTCATCTTTACGTCCTTTTGTGCGGAGGGCTATTATTATCATTTATTTTCAGCTATTTTCATTAAAAGGTATTTGCATTTTTCTCCTTTTATTGCTTTATTCTTATTAATTATTTTATTCGTGCTATTAATTACTCTTTTATTTAATACTCTTTTACATCTGTGGTTGTTGAGTATTTTTTCGTTTGTAGAAAAAGATGCTAAAACTCATTGGATTTTTGCATTGATCAGTTTTCATTTCAAATTTATTGAACAAGAGTAAAACAGTATCTGAAAAATCAGAATTTTTGATTGCGTAACTGAAACTTTGTCGAATATAAATTGTGTTTTGTGGCCAGCGTGAAAACGACATTTTTGTGTTCTAGCCGACCAATCAGTTCCTGTCTTTGTACTGCATTAACTGTTCTCTCTCTCTTTCTCTCTCTCTCTCTCTCTCTCTCTCTCACACACACACACACACACACTTGCGTTTTTCTTTTACTGTTCACGTTCCTCAGTGGAATTTCTGGACTTCCTTGCCCTGAACAATTCTCTTCTTGTCTTCTTGTCTCGACTCTCTTCCTTCTCATGTCAGAACAGATCGATGCGTTTGATTTCACATCTTTCCAGGTAAAAACACAGAATTGTAGATGTGCGTCGACCCAAACAATTTGACGTTGGAGTATCGGTCCGTTGGCACTTTTCTACTGTCTCTTCCCTACATCAGTCGGTCCTCATCACAACCATCCATCATCTCCACCTCCTACAAGATTGTAGTTGGCGCGTGTTTTTCTCTGGTGAGTGTGTTCTGGGGGCGGGGCATCACTGCTGATTGGTGCGTCTGTGAACGTGGTGTGACTGAAAACGTGATGATTGGCTTAAATTAAATGTCCATTTTTTTTACCACCCGGAATTATTTCGTTTGGTCACATACAAGCGCTCACCCAGCAGGAGTCAGCGATTAGTTTAACTTTACTATCTGTTCACACCTCATTATAATTTGCACTAGAAAGTGTACATTTTTTGTTATTATTGTTTAATTGTGGTACATTAAGTATTATATTGAGAGCAGAACACTTGTTGCTAAGCTGTTTACTTTTGTGAGAGAAAATACCACAGTAAAGGCTACAGTATGTCTACCAGCTGACTGACAGTTTTATTCATTCGTTTTAGTTACATTCCTTAAGAAGCATCATTATTATTTAGACTTAAACAATATTAAAAGTTCTAAACCATCTTTTATGGTTTATTCTTCACCATACTAATGATAATATTCACAGTAATATATTGAATTAGATAGGCGTCTCTCACATTGTCCCACAGCAATATTAAAATAGTGCAAATTAATGAACAGTGCTGTATAATAATAATAATTTATTTTTATTTTATTGAGCATTTCATTGATTTAACATTTTTAGTATTGAGATTTTAGCAGAATCTGGTGGAATAAATCAATAAGAACGTTCCAGTACACAACGCTGAAGAAACACAGAACATCTCTGGCTCCGTCAGAAGAACACACTGAGGTTGTGTGTTCACTTCCCATTATCAGACACATTCAGTTCCTCTTGAGATCAGCTGAAAACGCTTCTTCTGGACCGAGAAGATTGCGTTGTTTTACACGATGTCTCTGAGGTGTAAAGTGTCTGCGTGCTTCACGTTTAGTGTGTGAGACAGATTGAGGAAAGACTCACGCGTGACACAGATTTTTGACATTTGAGCGTTGAAGTTGCCGTTAGATTATGGGGTTAAAAGTTATTTCGCACCAAGACTGGTTCTCAGTGGTGTGAAGTACTTGAGTAAATCGAATTTGTTACAAAAATTCATACTACAAAATGTGCACATTTTCAAAAAAGCAAACTGAAAAATGCCTCAGATGTTTTCACTAAACTTGTTATATGTACATTTAAAACACACACGCATACACACACACACACACCAAAGTTTTATTGTAGCAATTGAGTTTTTTGTTTTGCATTCCAAATTAAAATTCTCTGCATTATTTTTTCTAAAACTCTTTTTGTCATGCCAGTGCAGTGTTGTGCAAGTTACTTCGAAATTGTAATATGTTACATATTACTTATTACTGTTTGTAAAAAGTAATAAGTTACATTACAATATTACTGTCTCAGAAATGTAATATATTACATTACTTTTGTATTACTTTTAAGTTACTTTCACCAATATAACTACAGAAGTAGAAATTAACGTCCTAAAATAACAAAATGTACCTTTTACTTGTACAGTAATTTATGTTACAACCAGTGGAAGACATAGAGTTATGTAGCGTAATGACTGTGGCCTCTCCAAGCTACAAATAACAATATACATAATCTATAATTGTAGGGTGACCATATATTTTGTTTTCCAAAAAAGAGGACAATCAGCGCGGCCTCGAGACAAATTCAGACAGGCTTCTCGGAGGCTGATGAACATGCTTTAATGTGCTTCAATGTTGCTAAACTATAACTTAGTTAAAATAATCACTTAACTTAAAAAAAAATCAGTAAAAACCTAAATAGGTAACTATTTTAGTCAGACTTTTTTGAATAATGAAAATGGTTTTTAAAAATGTGATTGTTTTTTAAAAAAAAAAAATACAAGAAAAAGTCGACCATTGTTTCAAAACGATACGCGCAATTTCATTCTCAAATACTTTCTCATATAATTTAAAGCACGGGTTGTTAACCTACGTATATTAGCCCACATCCGTGTATTAGTCGTTTGAAGAAGAGGGAAACAGGACATTATCGTGAATTTATAAAATCGCCCGGATGTCTGGGGAAAAGACGCTTGTCAACACTAATAATTAACTTTAATAAGTGTTAAAAGTATGGTAGACAAAGCGATTTTCCTCCATATCAGTGAATAACTTGGGTATATCTGATACCAGACACAACAGGAGTATGTAAACTTCAGTGCGTTTTTCATTTTGAATGACTCACCACCAATACTGTCCTGCTTTCTGGTCATAAAGTGCAGAGACACTGTCGTTGCTGTTTTCTTTCTCTTCAGGTCGAGCGGATGGCAGTTCGAGGTGTTTTTTTAAATAGCTGTTTTTTGATGCCGACAATTCAGCGGTTGCATTTCACCACAATGTTCTTGTTTTTCACAAAACTGAAACAATGCGCATAAGACCATCTCCGATGGCCTAACCGGCTGTTGTTTATTAAATGTTCAAATGTGCCGCGAGTGCGCGACTGGCCCGAACACAGCGCTAATCAGAGCCACAGCTGTCAGCCGCTAACTCAGAGCACAGCCAATCGCTCAGAGCCAATCACTGCACACCTCGAACTCAGAGCGTTACAATACAACGCTCCACCAGCGAAAGGCGGAACGAATGACTTGCGTGTCTATTTGCGAACATGAAATATTAAATGTTTGATTTACTGTCTTAAAAGTGAAAGATTTGATGTAACGCAAGCGTTACTTGCATGTAACGAGTAATATATTACTGAAAATACTAAAAGTAATAAGTATACACTACCGCGTTACAGCAAAAAGTAATATATTAGTGTAATATGTTACTTTTGTAACGCGTTACTCCCAACACTGGATACACACACACACACACACCACACACACACACTTTTCAGTTTGAGTGTGTGTTTGTATTCAGCATTTTTTTTAGAAGATAACATTTTGTCATGTCAGTGCGTAGTACAATGCGCAAATGCTATAAAAACACACACCACCACACACACACACACACACACACCACACACACACACACACACACACGGCTATTGCTTTGCGTTTCAAATTGAAATTCGCCGGCGTGTGGTGATGAAGATGACCTTATCCACCGCGTCTCACTCGCCGCTAAAGGATCCGTCTGTGTTCTCATTAGTCGCGGATACGCGTATGCAAATTACAGTCACGCCTCGCATGTAATTAATTGGAAAATATCCTTAGCGTCAATGTGCAAAGTGATGGGAATATTCTTCCTCTCTCGACTTGTCGTTATTGTGTGTGTGTGTGTGTGTGTGTGTGTGTGTGCGCGTGTTCACTGCCTTAATATTCCCTTCAATAGCTACGAGTCAATTAGATCAAGTAATTAAAACATTAACACGCAGTCGTTTGCTCACAAAAACGCTAAAACTAATAGACGGCTGGTTTTGGCGCATTGAGTAAAAGTTTACGACTTCAAAGAGTAAATACGCTTTGATCATCCGCGCGTGATCATGCCTTTTTTATGAAGTCGCACTCTTTACTTTAAGTAGATTTCTAACGTCGGAAGTAGCGGCGCGATATTTGCGTCTACGTCTCATTAAAAATCGGCGAAATAAGCAAAGTGCCTTTCAGTGATCAAAGCGCCAAAGTGAAGAAATATGATACACAACGCGGGAAACTCCAGTGTGTGCGTTATTACCGATGCCTGAATATGTACCATAGTTACGCCAATGTAACTTTTCCTAATCTTCGACTCTCAAAAACCTGGAGGGCGCTTACAATCGCAGATTTCAAATATGCACGAAAAGTATAAGCGCCCATTGTTTCGTGTTTCAAGTCAGGAACAATCACAAATTAACGGAAACGCTGTCTTTATGGGCGTGTGTGCGTCTATATAATGTTAAACAATGGTGCGTAGACAGACGTGCTACAGTAGAAGCTTTTATTAGCTCAAAAAAAGAAATAAAGAAACATTAGACACGCTGCCACACTTAACAGAGACTAAATAACACTGGAAGAAGTAATATTAAACTAAATACAATCATTAATATTACAACAGAAACTACAAACCACGGCCGGTTAGCTTAGCTTAGTGCTAACAAACGGGTCCAATGTGTCATTGCAGAAAGAGTCAAAACAGTCAAAAATGAAGAACACGAGCAAGAAGTAAAAAATCCAAGGAACAGACACAATCAAAACGCTGGGTCTGATAAACAGGGGATAATAATCCTTTGCTTCGATTCTCTAATATAAGCTAAGATCATCGGACCTCCCGTAGCGCGGACTGGTGCAAAGACTCTTGGGAAATGAAGTTCTGATCACTAGAATTGACTTTTTGTTATCTACCATTCAAGTAAAATTATATCAAAATGGTACGAGTCACAAGCTAGGTTTGCTAAATAAAGTGTTTAGGAGAATATTAACGCAATGGGACCAGAAATGTCTTTTTTTTGGAATTTGTATGATGTGCCTGAAAATTGGCGGGGTGCTTATATTTTGCTTATATTTGCGTAAATACAGTAATTACTGAACACTCTGCATGCAAACGCTCAGCGAGCTTACACACACACACACACACACACACTTACACACACACAAACAAACAAACAAACACACAAGCCCCAAGCCGTGGTGTAATTAGGCTCTAAAAGTGTTGAGGAACAGTGTTACTATATACTATACTACTATAATACTAAGAACTTCACCACCAACAAACCTAAAAAAAAAATCTTTTCATAATCTGGTTATAATTGTTAGAATCTGGCTCTAACATCAAGTTCAAGTTCAAATTTATTTCTATAGCGCTTTTCTTAGTTCGAGACCGACGCAAAGTCGCTATGCAAATTATGGAAGAAAACAATTCTTTAAAAATAGAAATATGCCCATTATTCATCTGTGTTCAAAAATTTGTGGAAAAAGAGAACATCTGTAAATTTGTGTTAATTTGTCAGTTAAAAGAGAAAAAAAAAAGTCCATTGTCCAAAATCATCATTAGAGGTTTTCTGACTTGTACATCTTTCTGTTCGCTCGAGCAGAGAGAAGATTGGGAAGACGTAAGACGGACAGCGTAAAGATTTACGTCATAATTCTACGTCATAAACTAAACGCGATAACGTAATGTAAAGCTGATATCGTCAATTAAAATTTTACTATTTCTGTATCTCAGACACAATCGTGTGTGTTAAATTCCTTGCAAAAATGTAAATTGTAAGGAAATAGACACTAGAAGGATGTTTGAAGTGAACTCATCAATGAGATGTTGGGCAGTTCTGTTGGCGTGGCGGTGTAAGACAGCGTAATTATTACGATCAGCGTGTCCGTCTGAGAGCAGACGCCTTCTGCACATCTCTAATCTGTCAGTGCTTCGGCGAGGACCTGCCTGAAGAACATCTCCAGACCTTAAGCCATTTCTCTGCAGGGTGTTGTCCGAATGAAGGCTTTACGGGGTGTTTCTTTTTCGGTCTAAATTCGTCACTTGTTCGGAAAAATTCAGTAGAATGCATGACAGGTCCTGGTATACAGAAAGATAATTTACTTTACAGCCATTTGGCAAATTGTTTGAACATTACATTTGCGTAAGCACGGTAAGTTGTCAGGCGAGGAAACATTGTTATAGACAAGTTTGATTCACTTAAATACGAATTTTCTTTCTCATTCCATGAGTTACTCATATGTAGTCAGTGGCAGATGTTTAATTTAATTTGCAATTCATCTGAACACATCATACGGTCTGTTTACCCGTCAGGGATTATTGCAGCTTTTATTCCGTCGCATGTGCTAGTTATGAAGCTCGAAGCTTTTGACTAAAGGTGTGGAAAATTGGCCTCCAAAATGGCAGGATTATCTAAGCAATAAATGAATCAAGGTACAGGGGAAATCCACTGAGTAATGTGGATTTACTGCACAGGAGGCGACTAATGTACCCTGAGCTAGTTGGGACCGGGATCAGCTTCAGGGATCAATGTTCTTAAGCCCGATCAATACTTTTTTTTGGCTAGACTAATTGCTCCGGCTAACAAAGTGTAACGCGTAGTCTAAATGATATTGACCTGTGGAATAACAGGGTTGCGGTTTTAATGATTGTGACTTATAACAAGCAGGGCGGCTTTTAAATTGAACATTTCCTGGGCGGCGCTGAAGCAAACAGACAAACAAGTGCTGGTTTCTGGTTTGTTCCGTAATGGTTGAGATTCGTCGGAATGTCTCGGCAGGAAGGGTCGGTACACACGGTCCAAAACAAGAGCAAAAGGTCAGAACCGGCACGACTAGATACATTTACTAGCACTCAAAAAAAACAAAAAACTCAAAAAAACAAGATCAAGGCAAGGCAATACTAGATAAACGAGACTAGATTAACCAGCGAGAGTGACAGGAAAAAACATCTGACAATCCGATAAAGACATGGTGAACAACAACAGCCATATTTGTTTTTATTTTTTTTTTTTACTGACCCCCCCCCAAATTTTTATAAAAGTACTACTCATATAAAGAATCGACATTTCTCTTTTTAAAGACTTTTTTTTCACATATCGTCTTTGTGTTGGTCTCGGACTAAGAAAAGTGCTATTCAAATGAACTTGAACTTGAACTTGAACAAGACTGGGTATAAATACAAGACATAAGAAATTAAGTGATTACAACAATGACGAACAGCTGAAACTAATAACACAGACAATCAACGCTATCGGGAGAAACGAGGAAATAAACAAGAAACAGCTGGACAGGGAACAGAAACAAATCGTAAAGTCACAGCGCAAACCGGGAAGTTACGTGAGCACGGATGCTCTTCAAAACAATAGTCCGCAGGAGCGTCAAAATAAAAGTCCAAACAGAAACACTTTTTTTTTCTCCCCAATTTTTTTTAAACTCATATAAAGAATCGACATTTTTCTTTTTCAGTACTTTTTCCACATAGCGTCTTTCCGTTGATCTCGGACTAAGAAAAGCGCTATATAAATGAACTTGGACTTGAGAAACATGATCTAGAGTCCATGTAAATATTGTAAATATTGCTTTACTTATTAGTATTTTTGCCTACTTTGTACTTGTCCTGAGGTTCAGTATATATAATACAAGTATATACTTTGAAAATATAAGCAACTTTTAAATTCACGCAGTCCCAATAAATCCACGCAACCAGTAAAGTGCAAGTACTAACATAAGTACAAAAACTACTCTGTGTTTCGATGTCTAAAGAATGTTTTTCAGTTTTTTTTTCGCACTCATTGTACTTTTATTTTTTAGAATAAATTGTATCATGCATATGTATACTTAAAAAAATTGTATACTTAAAATTCCTAAAGTTTACTCAAGTACTTTACACCTCTTTTCATTCTGGCAGACGCTGCTGGTTAAGCTCTACGAACAGAGAAATATGGTCACGGTGACAAGACGTCGAGCGCGTTTCAGAAGTGCCAACGTTTTAATAAGTCTAATAGCGGCGCCTCAGCGACAGAAAGCGCTTAAAATCAAATCCATTTGTTTGAATTGCCTTCAATTTTTGGGCAATTACTTTTATGTAGAAGCGCCTTCACTGATACCATCCATCCATCCATCTTCTGCTGCTTAAAACAGAAGGTTTTATCGGTAAAACCTAAAACTCTCGTCCAACGCATTGAGAATTAAATAGATACAACAGAATCGAACAGAACAGAATAGTGGAAATGTGTAGACATCATCTGAATCTTAGTCTTTGAGAGAAATATTACAAATTAGGAAATTAGGAATCTATAATAATACATGATGAAACGAATACTGTCAAAACAATAACATTTTCAGTATGGTCCCTAGTGGCCATATTGCCGTCACCTCACTTCCTTATCCTTATCCTTATCCTTATTTTATCAATTGTGAGCTCGAAACATAACTAACTATGCATTGTACTGTTCTCGTTTTTTTTTTTCATTCACTTTGTTCACTCTTTTGCTGTTCAGTATGCTCTATAATCAATTGCGGTCTATATTCTCCATGCTTGGCTGAAATATAGCCGTATTTTGGATGCATTCGCATAATATTTGAGGCTCAGTACTTTTATTACCATGACTGACTTGTTTTCTGAAAAAGACTTGAACCTCTCCTATATTTGAAATAGTTGCTGCACAAAAGCGAAACCTTGAGGTTTTTATGACGGGTTAAATCAATGATCACAAATTCACACGCTGAATTATGGTCATGGCCATGGTCGAATAAATCCTCGAACTAGGATATAGGATCTATGATGTCACGGACTCTTATAGCCGATGCTAGCTTTGATTTTGGAACTTCCGCTTTTATTTTGTTTTTCAAAATTCAAAATTCAAATTCAAATTTCAAATTTGTATTCCCGGTTTCTCCGCAATCGCGCTTTGTTTGTTTTCCGGTCCAGCTGTTTTCATTTTTGCAATCACGTTTGGCTTTTGAAGCCCACGTTTTTGTCTTCAACTTGCCTACATTGTCTTTCTTTCTTTTGTTTATTTTCTGCACGTTAAATTACCTGAGGCGTTATACTTACACTAGATGGCCATTATTCTGTATTTTATATTTTTCTCCCTTTATTGTATTTTTATCTTTTTATATTTTATTCACATTTTATCTTGCCAATTTATCTTTAGTTTTTGGATTGTTCTCCCTTTATTATATTTTTTTAATATATTTTATTCAAATTTTATCCTGCCTATTTATCTTCTATTTTTGTATTTCTCTACCTTTATTGTATTTTTATCTGTTATATTTTATTCATATTTTATTCTTTCTCTATTTTTATTGTATTTTATTGCTTTTATCCCTTACTTATTTGTACTGTTACCCCCCCACTCCCACCCCACACTATGTTTAAATGCCGGTCGATTGTAAAAAAAAAACAATTTCACTTCACGTTGTTGCAAAATAATTGTGTGTGTGACAAATAAAATTTCAATTCGATTTTGAAACACAATGATGTGATAGAAACGCATTGTTTCTTCAGCCATATCAGTTTCGGGACGTTTTTGTCCAGTATATCAATAAAGCAACGTCTTTTTTTATTCACGCTATAGCTGGCAAACACAAATTAAGAAAAGCCTTACAGTGGCGGACAGATCAGTGCAGCTATTACTGAAATCAGCGGCGACTCTGGGTAAAAGTGCCGGCATTAATCCATCATTACTGGAACGTTGCTTTTATTCTTCGCCTCATTAGCTCCAGTTCCGTCCGCATGAGCGAATCCCCGACATCACACGAGCCCTCGCCATCCTCTATTATGAATAGTCAAATAATGAATAGTGAACGACTCTAATAAGGGAAGATGGTATCCAAATTCCTGCTTGTTTTAGGTTTGCGATAACAATTGCGATAACGATAACTCTCTATTGGGGTTTGTAGGGTCTACTAGCGCCTTGTTTGACGGGAATTCTTACCGGTTCACTCCCCATCAGTCCCATGTCATTGTCTCCTGTCGCCCGTAGGGTTTCTGGTAATTCAGCTTTTCTTCTAAATTTTCAGGTACCGTGTTTTCCTATAAGCCGCTACTTTTTTCACATGTTTTGAACCATGCGGCTTATACAAAGGTGCGGCTATTCTGCTGATTTTTTTCCACCACTAGGGGCGCTCTAAGCAGATATAATTTTTACAAGTTTTAATCAGCAAGTTGCTGCCGTGTTAAAATACAGGTTAGGAAAGGATCTATTTAGTTACATACATGTACATTTACAATTCAAAATTGTTCTGTTCCTGTAGTAAATACAGTGAACCCTCGTTTATCGCGGTAGTTATGTTACAAGCCCGACCGCGATAGGTGAATTGACCTATTACATATTTATTTAACACTTATTCAGACTTTTAAAACGATTTTTTTCACGTAGTATTCTTTATTAAAGTAATGTTATCCAACATCTCAGTACAATAATCACAGGAACAGATGTCTAGTAATAATGGCAAGTGTACATACTAGACATAACATAAAAAAACGAAAGATTGTTAAGCAGATACATACAGTACAACGGAAGGAATGTCAAGCAATAAAACAGTAAGTGTTTTATTGCTTTGTGCACCACGTAAAAAACGAAAAATGATCTTGCTACCAATAATATAAAATGTCATACATTCATTCATTTAACAAATGCAAGCGGAAAAAAAAAAATATTGCTCCACATAAACTATTATATTATTATATTACGATATATTGCTTATATAATTTATGCATACCTTCTAATAGTTTTTTAATAGTGGATGTGGCTTGTACGCAGTTGTGGCTTGTCTATGTTTTTTTTTTTTTTTTTCTTCTCGAAAATAGAGCAGATGCGGCTTATATACAGGAGCGGCTTATAGTCCAGAAAATACGGTAATAGGGTCGATTTCTCTCTCTTCCCCACTTCCTGTTCCTGAAAGTCAAATAATTCCATTTCTCCGTCAGAACTTACCCAGTGACCACCTTCTACTCTCTCCCGTTCCTTTCTCCAGGACTTTTGAACTTCTGGTCCCAGTTCCCTTGCTCTGTGTTCTCCATACAACCATAAAGTCACATGAGACTCCTTTGTTGGTCACTATAATGCCGTCAGCAATTAGTCGTGTCGTCGTGCCAAATTTAAATCTGTCTTCGTAAGTCAAGTCTCCTTTCTCACTGTATAAGGTCGACCAATGTCCTAAAAACGCTTGTGGTTGGAAGCGTTTGAGACTCTAAAAAGCTTCCACCCTCCATAAAGGTGCTAGGTTGTAATTAAAAGGACATTTCCAAGCTCCACGTTTCTTTAGTACGATTCATTGCTGTTCTGCGGCAGGACGAGGAAGGGTAATCGCTCAGAGAGAATCCAGTCCAATTATCATATTGCAGTTATCTATCGATCCGCCGTCATCTCTGAAAAAAGAGCAGTAGCAAATAAATAAAAAGCTCGTTGCAGAACTATAAAACCTGAGAGGATTTTATTTACTTTATGTATTTACAAGAGGATTTACTTGTCGAGATTTGTCTTTGTCTTTGTTATAGTGATAATCATAGACATTTACTTAACAGCAACAACCAGACCATCAAATAAATAAAAATTAAAAATCCAAAAATGTTCGGAATGTTGCTCGGAATGTGTCGATGTGGAGTTCAAGTTTTTATATAGTGCTTCCTTAGTTCAAGACCTACGCAAAGTTGCTATGCCAATTGGGGGGAAAAAAAGAAAAAAAAAGAAAATTGTGGAGGAATGGAGTGACTTTGCTGTGTGAGTGAAGGATGCCACTGAAATGTGCCGCCTGTCTTAACCCTCGCTTTGCCACTGACACGGAGCTGGTGTTGCTGGGGAAAAGCTCATTAATATTCATTTCATTGAGGGGGCGGAACTAAAAACTAAGAATAAGAATATAATATTGTCTGATGACAGAATATTATACGGTCTAATGAGGAAAATGAATACGATTGAAATTGTTGACTATATTAAATATTATGTGCTATGACTATACTAAATAAATATTAAATGTAATATTAAATACTGGGACTATAGTAAATATTCCCTGGCAGGGGATATTTAAAAAAAAAAAAAAAAAAAACGGATTACGTTGAAAAAAACGTCACGAGCAAAAAAAAAAGCATTTTTTATTTGAGATGGGGTGTGTCATCTGAGCAAGACAAAACACACACGTAAACACAGATATTTATTATATTTAATGTTTATTAGTATTTTTATATTTATTTTGTGGTGGGCTGGTAACGCAGATGTGCAGAAAAAACAAGTAAAGATTAAAAAAAAAAGAAATGTAAAAGTTACGTTAAATAAGTGTATAGCACACAAGGTCGGATGGTTTTCGCGTTGATATTCTCGCTCGGATGATCACGCTAGGTTGTGTTTGCCGTCGTGTCTGGTGCTTCACACTCATAAACGATAAAAACTGTTTTTATCACAAAAATTTGTGAGATGCTGCTTTTATCAAAAGGAAATGAAACCAGCAGGTAAGATACACTGCAGGTGCAAACTCGAAAAATCTAAATCTGAAAATAAAGTGTCACGACATTTTGCACAGAATTATGAAAAATAAATGAATAAATTAATAACAGATGGATAGATAGAGAGAGAGAGAGAGGAGAGATAGATGGATGGATGGATGGATAGATAGAGAGGAATGGATGGGTGGAAGGATGGATGGATGGATGGATGGATAGATAAATAGATAGATAGATAGATAGATAGATAGATAGATAGATAGATAGATAGATAGATAGATAGATAGATAGATAGATAGATAGATAGATAGATAGATAGAGAAGAATGGATGGATGGAAGGATGGATAGATAGATAGATAGATAGATAGATAGATAGATAGATAGATAGATAGATAGATAGATAGATAGATAGATAGATAGATATTGTAAAAAAAATAGAGTAAATGCATTTTGAAAATGAGCGATTTTTTTTAAATGTTACACTATAAAATAGTAAGATTGTTTTCTTATAATCCGGGCCACATGATGTCTTAATGTTCATTAAGTGTTCATTCTGGTTGTGTATAGATACACAGCTAATTACCGACAGAACAATCCAGCGGCGCTGAGGAGCCGCGCACAATAGCTGCTTCACAATGGCAGTAGTGTCGCAATCACCGCTGGGTAATATTTATTATCTGCTCATGCTTCTCTTCTTCCATACGCTTGTGTTTTTGCGTAGGCTGTAAATGTGTATTTTGTAAAGCGTTATTTACTAGTTGTGGACATAAGTGGAAAATGGAAAACCACAGAGCAACATATTTCCTTTAAGTTACATAGAATTGTAATTTACTTCTCACGATCTAACACACACACACACACACACACACACACACACACACACACACAGTTTACTGTAACTGAATACTTTACTGTAAAAAATTACTCCATTACAAGTTACAAGTCACCAATTTTCCAAGAAGACTTGAGTAAAAGTCATAACGGATTCAATTTTACAACTTGAGAATCCAAGTATTTTACTCGTATTGATTTTAGGCTAAAAAAAAAACACAGAAGTGTGAAAAACATGAAACTCTTCAGCGTCTCTTAATGTTTCAAGATGGCAGATAAAAATATATAAATAAATGAACAAAAAGTCACTCTCATGTTGAGGTGATTGAGCTGATAAACAGCATCAGTACCTTCAGCATCCTGCAGATGGCGATATCACCTCATCCGCCCGAGAAATTAATCACGGTAAAAAAAAAGAAGCCGGCTTGTTGCGCACAATCACAATGTAACGAGTTACGATAAGTGTCCGTTCAAATGTAGTGGAGTAAAGATTCAGATACTCAATCACTAATGTAGTCAAGTAGAGAGCTGCTTCTGTTTTTGATACTCAGTACAATAAGCATCCAAAAATACACAAGTATTTTTGACCTTGTTTGAGTTGAGACATCGCGTTTTCTCTGTTTTTCCAAATAGTTTGTGTGATTTTCATCTCGATGTGTCTTCTATTACCTGCTGTTTCTTATATAACATTCTGTTTTATCACATATTTTTTAATCTATCTTACTGTACAGCACTTTGTAACAATTTATATTGTGTAAAAGGGCTTAATTAAATTACATTACAAGTAAATTAGTACAATAAGCATCCAAAAATACACAAGTAAATTAGCCCAAAGTCCATTTACTCAAGTACTTTACCGCATTGCTGTTTCTTATATAACATTCAGTTTTATCACATATTTTTTTTAATCTATCTTACTGTACAGCACTTTGTAACAATTTATATTGTGTAAAAGGGCTTAATTAAAGTACACTACATTACATTACAAGTAACTTAGTACAATAAGCATCCAAAAATGCACAAGTAAAGTAGTCCAAAGTCCATTTACTCAAGTACTCTACTCTATTGCGCACACACACTCTATACTAGGATTGTACCGCTGATTGACGTGATTGAGCTGATAAACAGCATCAGTATTTTCAGCAGATCATCCTGCAGATGGCGATATCACCTCGTCCACACGAGAAATTAACCGCGGTAGAAAAAGATGCACAATCACATTGTAACGAGTAACGGTAAGTGTAGTGGAGTAAAAATACAGATACTCGATCACTAAAGTAGTCAAGTAGAGAGTAAAAGTCGCTTCTGTTTTCGATACTCGGTACAGTAAAAAGCATCCAAAAATACACAAGTAAATCAGCCCAAAGTCCATTTACTCAAGTACTTTGCCCCATTGCGCGCACACACACAAGCACACACTCTATACTTAGACAAGCGCTCAATTTAAATCTTTCAGTTCGTCGAATCACTAGTAGACATGGCGTGTGTAAAGGATATTTGAACTTTGATTTGACATCCAATATCGAATTGTGACAAGTTCCTTCATCGTCCAAGAAATGAAGGAACTTCCGGCGCTGGAGACTAAACCGCGAGGGTTTCGCTCCCAGATGTGCAGCCAATGAAACGGAGGTGTAATAATTGTGGATGTGACAAATAAAATGTGAATTTGAAGGAACTTCCGGAGCTGGACACATCGAGCAGGTCCATTACGCCGTGGCACGAGACTGTAATTCCATCTGGAGAACTGACCACGCCTGACCCGAGCCTGGTGGTCATGTGACGGATGGAGGTGGCGTTCCGCAGGGATGCGCTCGTTTATTATCCTCTGACGTGACAAATCGCTGCCCGCGAATGTGTTTGACCTCTGAGAGAGGCCGTAGACCTGGACGCCGCCTGGAGAGTTCTGAGGGTCTTCAGATTCTCGATGTCTGACTCAGGCTTTCTGGATGAAATGACAATCGATAGATAGATAGATAGATAGATAGATAGATAGATAGATAGATAGATAGATAGATAGATAGATAGATAGATAGATAGATAGATAGATAGATAGATAGATAGATAGGAATGGATGGATGGATGGATGGAAGGAGGGGCTGATAGATAGATAGATAGATAGATAGATAGATAGATAGATAGATAGATAGATAGATAGATAGATAGATAGATAGATAGATAGATAGAGAGGAATGGACAATCAGAATTTTTTATTTGCTTAGAATAAATATCACAATTCTGGAATTATTATTTTTTTTTTTTTTACATTTTAAATATTTAACTCTTAACATCAGCAATAAAATAACACATATTAGTCTTTGCTTTAAAATTGATTAAATGTGAGGAAAAATAATGGAATGTTGTGTAAAAGTAATGATGTGAAGATATCAACCCTTTTTCATATCTGCAATATTTTTCAACCAACTTTAGCTTTAGTATAGTTTTTGGAAAAAGAAAAAAAAATCGCAGTCTTTAACATTTACAGTATTAAGTACACAGTGTGCACACTGATGTACACACTTACTTAAAGCAAAATAAATATTCTAAATATCTCAAATCACCCTACAGAAGCTTAAAAAATTACATCACCTCTTTAAAAACACAAACTGAAACTAAAATATGACGCAACGTAAAATGCATTTATATGAAATAATTGGGAAAATATTGAAAAAGGCCATTTAAATGTTTTTAACATATAAATGTGTGTATTACATATGTATTTTATATATATATAAAGAAGGAGATGTCTTCTTTAGACTTTATATTAAACCGTAAAATATGTTAAAAACATATTTAAACAGTTCCCATATATTGGATAAATGCATTTTGAAAAAATATACTGTATTTAAATAGATTTAACAAAGTTCCACGTTTACGAAGATACATTTCTTCTTCGTAATAAAACTTTATTTATAGTCCGTTATTGAAGACATAGATAGTGTAAATATACAGAGAATGCTGTTGCATACCTTTATCTTTTGTTATCTTGTTTTCCCTGTTTTTTCCTCCTTCTAAATTGTGCACCCAAATCAGTAGATACAGTACATTTCCAATTAAATCAATTAAATCAATAATGTGCTATTGTTCGCTCTCACTCTTCTGATGACACGGCTCTTCTCTTCAGTTCCTCGTCTGGACGATATTTTAACGACGTTTCGGCTTGTTGTCTTTGAAAAGCGACTGTGTAAGTGCTAGTGCGGCTAATTGCCTTTTTCAGTTCATGTGCTCCGGCTAAATGATGGCAGGAATAAAAGCTGAGGTGACTTCTGATGCCATTCAAGTGCCACTTCATTCATTAGATCTGCTCTTAAGTGAAAACAACATTTCGTTTTAAATGAAAACTCCTCGTCCTCTCGTTATGTTCGAGACCTGTGGTCCACAAGCCCGGTTACAGCTCCACGGATGGAATCAGATTAGTGCCAAAAATATCAAACGTAAAGAAATGTATTGAAAAAAAAAAAACAAATGAAAATTATTTTCGTTTTTGTTTTTTTTGTTATTCTCATTTTTGTTTGTTCACATTTTCGTTGAGCAGACCTTTGTTCTTCGTTCTAAATCGGAAGCATTTCTTCTTCACTCCAGTAGGAGCATTTAATTTAATTTCAGAATTAAATTAAACGAAGAATCATATCTAAATGTCCTTCTGATATCTGCGAGATGACCTGAACAGCCATAAATGAATTAAATATGTTTTTAAAAAACAAGTGATAACAAAGCAAAAACACACGTACGGAATTTTTCGAGTTGCCCGTGAGACTTATTTATTATTCTTCGTATCACAATGTCGTTTTTACTATCTATTCTAAAGAAAAATCTATTCTAGTCCTCAAAACTCCACCTCCCAGAATCCTTAGCGGCTCACTCCATTGAGGCCTTATGAGCCTTTGCACGCCAGACTAAAGCTGAGCTCGTTTTTTTGTTAGACGTAAATATCAGAACAGATATTATTATATATTGTTTTTCTCTGTGCAGCAGACAGAGCCATTTGATTGAGTTTGACTCCGGTGTTCTTCGTTTCGAACGGTTTTCTTTCAGCTTCGAAGCTTTTGCGTTCTTATGGACTCGTTTTCAAGTGCTAGCCGTTAGCCTTTAGCGCAGATCTACCGGATTTAATAAGGTGTGTCTGTTCAAATATGAATCAATGTATTTTGTTTAATCTTGCTTCTTCCAGTGTTATTTTGTCCTTTTTAAGTGTCGTAGCGTCTCTGTTTCTTTATTTCTGTTATTGATCCAAAAGGAGCTAATATGCACGTCTGCCTCCGGATTTTATTATTTTTCTGTATTTAAAGAAAAAAAAAAAAGAAGAGAACACATCTTTATTTGTGACCTGTCCTGACATGAAATATGGGAAAATTCACTCACATGTTTGAAATTGGCGATTAAAAGCACTCTGCACGTTTTTGAGCATCTAAAATTTGAAAAAAAGGGGGTGCTTATTAGTCGCGTAAATACAATGTCTTTTTTTTAACTCATGCCTGTTAAGTCTAAAACCTTTTACGAACAGTTCTTTGTCTAAACTGCTGCTCTTCTTCGTAATAAATCACACAACACGATGGTTAAAGTTTATTTAAAAAAAAAACGAGGAGTGAGGACAGACTGAGACCAACTTGTAATCGTTTCCATCAGATCTCTCGAGCTTCTGTCTCCTCAGTTATAATCTATATTCAGAAGAGGAACGATAGGGTGACCGTATAAAATCATTGTGAGAGAGTAAAGAAGAACCTTAGAATGCCGTATAAAGACATGTGAGCAAAGAGACAGTTACGGGAAGTTTGCGAGACGTTTGCTTCAAGGTTTTAATTCTGGAAAAGTTCGGCAACACACACGCACACTTAGAAAAAGTCAACGTAACCGCATTTCAAGCTTACTTAATATGAAACACTTAAGACATTTTAAAACGTATTTTCTTTAACAATGAAAGAAGAGCAAAATGCTATTTGCTTATAAAAACAGACGATCTCTGAGGTCTTGTCTAGCGAATAGATGGAGTCGGTGGAGTCGGTGAACTGCGAGAGCTGCAGATTTGCCCACCTGGAGAAGTGAAATATTCATGTGGTACCTGGTGTAATGTGGCATCACTAATGCGGCGTAATGCAGACGGGACTCGTCATCTTTACTAGCGGACAGGCCGCGTGGCGCTTCACATTAGCCGCGGCGGATGATGAAAGTTTTATACGCTTTATATTCCCTCCAGACAGTCTTTACGTGAACTCTCATCCTTAAAACTGTGCTGGGAAATTAGGTCAAGCCTTTTAAAAAATAATAATAAAAGGACCTTTACAGTGGAATCGGGCTGTTACGGATGAGTTTACAGTATTTTGGAGTCTGACCAGAAATCGAAGGCGACAGACTTGTCGGAGACGGTGATTAAAATTCGCGGCGCGTCTGTTTGCTTTGGAGTCTTGACAAGCAATTAGCTTTGTTCATAATTTAGAAGCCTTTTAAGTTTTTTGAAGCACTGATTTTAAATACACAAGTTCTGTGAAAACATGTCTGAAGGGTTTACGGTCTGTTTCCACTCTAAACGCCGCCTCCATTATCGCCGCCGCTACTGCGTTTGCGGCTAATTTGTTTGCTGTGCTTGTTTATAATGTGTAATTTCTCGTTCGATGTGTGTTGTGATTCTGTGTCCAGGTTGGTGACTAGAAGTGAATAAACCACATTACTGTTCTTAGAATTTAGATCAGACAAGAACTGAAAACACTAATTTAAAAATCAAAAATATGAAAGAGCAAGGCTCATTTTCTAGACGTTTCGTGTCATATTATAATAAGTGTTGACTTATTTTAGTAATTGTGAAACATACCGTATTTACGCAAATATAAGCTCCTCTTTTTTTCATTTGGAAAAATCAAAAATATCAAATAAAAAATTTGAAATCAAAAATATGAAAGAGCAAGGCTCATTTTCTAGACGTTTAGTGTCATAATAAAATAAGTGTTGACTTATTTTAGTAATTGTGAAACATACCATATTTACGCAAATATAAGCTCCCCTGTTTTTCTGAAAAAACACGGGGTGCTTATAGTCGCATAAGTGCAGAATTATTGAATCGACTTGTGAAGACCTGGTAATTCTGGGCATTTTCTCTGTTAGCAGAATCAGAAATATGGAGAAGAAACACAGAGTCAGCAGAGCTGCGAGTAACGATTTGGGATGCAAAACGTTTCAGATTAATGTGTAAAACTAGCCAACGCAATTAAATCACAAGAGTAGAAATCATCTCCACACACGTGTGTTGGGGACAGTTGTTTTCCTCTAATGCAGGGGTGTCAAACTCATTTCGCATAGCGGGCCACATATGAGATGTCAGGCGGGCCGGATCATTAACATTATACCATACTCTGCATTAAATATCAAAAATATCATGTATTTTCTTTGTTTTGGTGTAAAGAAGCACAAGAACATTAGGAACATATTGAATTTTAATGAACTATGCTTTTACAAAACATTCCAAGAATTTCCTCATAATTCCTTACAAATGTGCAATTTATCTTTATCATTCACACTTAGGCATTGCAACTTATCCCACTGATTGTACAAAGGCACACAACTTAAATTGGTAATGAAAAATATAGTATTGCACTTGAGGCTTTTAAAGAACTGAATTTTAAACCACTTATATAAAATATAAATTAAATCCCTGCATACACCTTACAAACTAAGGAGAGTGATATTAAATGTGCAATGAAGAAAGTCACATTCGTAAACTTCATAAATGAAACATGCAATATTTAAATGCAAACAGTATTTAAGCCTTAAATACTGTTTGTATTTACACTATTTATCTATCTTTTTCCGTTTGGAACATTTTGATTAATGAGGTTGTAGTGGATAGGTAGCGGATAACACCTGTTTTCCGTTCTTAACAAGATTCTGTCCGTCTCAGTGATGCAGCGTTCTACTCCGATGGAAACGCCCCTTAGCGGACAATCAATGAATTGCAGCAAAAAAAAAAAAAAATTTTTTTTTTTTCTATCTATTTTTTTCCAAACAATTCGGCTGGCCTGATCGAACCTACTTGCGGGCCAGTTCCGGCCGTATGTTTGAAACCCCTGCTCTAATGAAATCAAAGAATCACTTCACGACAGTGTTTTTTTTGACAAATATTTTTAGTTTAGTTGTAGTCGTAGTCTTTTGACTATAACTCAGTTTTGTTTTAGCTCTTGAATTTAGTCATCTTGTTATTTTTTTGTTTTAGTCTAATTTTAGTCGACTAAATACCACAACATTTTAGTCGACTAAATACCAGTATAGATTTAGTCAATGAAAATATAGCTGCTATATATTCTAAATGTTTACTAAAGTTGCTATGTCTAAGAAATCTGAATATTTGGGTAACTTTGAACATGGAAAATATATACAAAAATCTTATGTACATTAATTTAGCATAGAAAAAATAACACATAAAAAAAGAAACATTAACCCTAACCCTAATTTTATTTTCATTTAACACCTGAATGTTTCAAAATGGCAGAACAAAATGGATAAAACTGAACAAAAATTGTCTCAAATGTGCAATAAAGTGCAACTGCTGATTGACGTGTTCATTCAAATGTAGTGGAGTAAAGATACAGATACACAATCACTAATGTAGTCAAGTAGAGAGGAAAAGCTGCTTGTATTTATGTATCGATATATATCAATACTTAGAACAAGTACAAAGTAGCCAAAATACTTGAGTAAAACAGCGTCCATTTACTCGAGTACTTTACAGAAAATGTACTCAAGTACCTTACAGAAAACGGCGTTGGCAATGAAACACATTGAACACCACCCCCCTCCATTCACCTATCCATTCACCCCGAGTCTCGAGTAAGAAGCTCCACCAGATCTCGAGTTTATTTTCAGACACTCGCGGCTCGTGGGCGGGGCTTCCAGGGGGAGTGTCCGGCGGGTGGGTTGCGGTTCATTACAGTCTTACACTTCTTCAGGTCTCTTCCTAACCGAGCGGTTTCTCTTCAGACGCTGTGAGGTTGGAGTTCTCGCTGTCTGATGCTTCACAGCTTCAACTATCCTGCTGGGAAAGTCTGCGAGGAATCTAACGCTTCTCCTGTGAGCAGCGCTCCACACAACACTAATCAATTCCGGCTGGATGTGGACGTGATACTGTCTTAGACTTGATATCATCTTTGATATGAATCTACATTTTTATATGTGGGACGACTTTATCTCCCACCATTCCTGACCAGTTCACTACACTGATGACTTTCTCTCGGGGTTAGATGGACTCATGTCATAGGTCGACTGTCACCAAGACAAAGGCAGGATTGGATTCACGTGAAACAGCCTGGAGGAGCACAAGGGGTTAAGTGTTCAAATAAAGATTTAATCCAGAAAAATCCAAAAGGCATAACATAACTAGACGAGACGAGAGGCGAGAATGACAGGACAAAAATCAACTGACAAACTGGCCAAGACTGCATGTAACACAGGGACTTAAATACAGAGATTTATGACTAACACAAAACACCTGGGACAAGGAACATGTAGCAGCAACAAACAGAGACGAGAACTTCAAAATAAGAGTCAAGAATACTTCAAAATAAAAGTTCCGCCTGGCTTTAAGCCAGGATCTGTGACAGTATCAACCCTAGAGTTAGTGTTAAGTTCAAGTTCAAGATCGAGTTTATTTATAAAGCGCTTTTCTTAGTTCCAGACCAACGCAAAGTCACTATGCGGAAATGTCTTTAAAGAAGAAAAATGTTCATTGTTCATCTGTGTTTCAAAATTAGGAAAGAGTCAGTAAAAAAAGAAGAAATCTAGGGAGAACCCAACATTCTGGTGCCAGTCTCCTCTGGCATGCTAACATCATAAGTTAACATTACATAAGTAAAGGTTAGGTTAACCCTACACCTAAACATACAACTACACCTAACCCTAAGCCTAATCCTACACCTTCACTTTCACCTTCACCTACACCTAACCCTGTTCTTCTGTTATTGGTTTCACTGTGGAAATATAGCAGTTGTGGTCCAGTAGTAGGAGACTTAAACTTGTGTCCAAGTGGTTGCGGTTTGGAATACCGCAATGATTCTATAACTGAGTATCCTTGAGTAAAACACAGACCTCCACATGCCCCCGACACCTCGGCTTAATGCTGCCCACTGCTCCGGATTTGTTACTGGTTTTTAACCCACCTATTATGTTTGGGTCAAGTTGACACGTTTTCAATGTTTAAAAATATTTTTAAAATACTTTAAAGTATTTTTTTCACTTTAAACTTCTTCCGCTTTTTAGGTGTAATCGTCATATAAAAAATGGTTGACATGTTTGTAACACCATGCTACATGTTTCTATTACAAAGATTATGTTCAGGTCAAATTGACCTGTTTGGCCAAATTGACCTTTGTGCGCTTTGAGACAGTTAAAAACTGTGAAAAGCGCCTTACAAATGCTCAGAGTACAACTTGTACTTGAACTTAAAAGTTTAAAACTAAAAATACTTAAAAGTATTTTTCCACTTTGAAACTTCTCCTGCTTGTTTTAGTTAGCGTAATCTACATGTAAAACCAAAAAATGGTTCAGTTGACATATATCTTTGCAACAATGAGACATAATACACCGCTGTCACACTCACACACACACACTGTTTTGATGAACTTTTTGGTTTTTGACACTCATATGCATAATAAAAGTCCCCTGGTTCAAATTGACCCGCGAACGTTATTTATTTTCCTCTCAAACGTACATAACAGTAGGCTTAAACTATAATATTTATAACACTATTACCTCGTAATAATTGACAAGTCCGCTACAGCAAATCTTTTTTTTTTTCACAATTCTATCAACACAGCCAGAATCCTCTGCTGCGTATCGTGCAGGGATTAATCGCTAATGGGTTTGATTTACTCCATTAAAATCCTTAAGAGTGAAAAATGGGACCGTAAAACGCTTCAATGTCACTGTCTCATTGGTCCACGCTGCCCGCTCTCCGAAACGTTCCAGAAATAAAATCGAGCTGACAACAGAAATGACGGCAATAACAGCTGTGAGGTGGCGCGGGTCGCTGGGCAGGAAGTGAGGTCAGGCCTGGACCGTCCCAGTGGGCACATGAGGTGGCACAAGGGCGGCCCAATTACAACCCCGTGTGCTCACTGAGAGCAAAACTCTGGTGAAGAATCCCTGACAAAGCTCGTTAATGCCGTCTGATGGCCGAAATCAGAGTCAACGGATTGAGTTGTAATGCCAGGAGACGGGTGAGTGTGTAGCGTAGACCCGTAGGTCTTCATTAGCTGGACAGGCGGAAGATTGAGTCTGGAGTGATTTTTGAAGTCGGGACTATCCGTGTGGAGATAACCACTCTTAAAGGTCCAAACCTGGGGAAAAAGCTGAAGCTGAACAAACTAAAAGGCCGTAAAATCCGACGCCTGTGGCCT
This sequence comes from Paedocypris micromegethes, assembly GCA_028031935.1. Classification (NCBI taxonomy): domain Eukaryota; kingdom Metazoa; phylum Chordata; class Actinopteri; order Cypriniformes; genus Paedocypris; species Paedocypris micromegethes. Next base: position 1,445,139 of record CM051499.1, on the reverse strand, counting down.
CGTGGGAGCATGGCGTCCAAACTGCAAGAACCTCCCTGGATTTACCGGCATAATTTAGTGGAAAAAGGCGAGCTAAATGCAAGCGTTTCATATAGGAGTTGCAAACAGCTTTGGCCTAAATAGCCGCTGCCGCCTTTTTCTCACCGAGCCGCAGACTGTTACTGTGATAATTTGCTTTAACAAATGCATTTTTTGAAGGGCACTGAAAGATTTACACCCAATTTTAGTTCCTTCCAATCCTGTTCCACTTTAAACCCAGTGGGAAATTCTCTTCCATCTTAAGTAGAGAACAGAGCCAGCAGTTATTACATTACCCAATTTCGGCTCGGAAAGTGATATCAGCAGCCTTCTTCCTGTAGTCGTCTTTGTAATCGCTCGGTTGTGCTTCAAAATGGCGAGTAGAAGTAGTCAAGACTGATTTGTGGCGCGAGCACCATGACTTAAGGCTGCCCACTGCTCCGGCGAGTGTGCTGTACTCTTCACTGGTTGGATGGGTCGTTAAAAGTACGTTTCCGACCACTTTTCGTTTCCTCATCTCCTTTCAGGTTTCAGGTTGAGTATGAAACATCTGCAGAATTGTTGTCGACATCTGCTTCATCAAGCAGACATGGCGTGGTGCACTCGATTCCAGATACTTCTCACACTTCTTGCCGAAGTAGCGTGGTAAATACTCAGATTTGATAGATGGCCCTCATTGATAGTAGGTGCATGAAGCCTTTTAATAAGAGCCTTGGCTTTTTTCTCGCGTGGCTTAATCTGCAGCTCTTTGGCTGCTGCGTTTCAAACCGCCTGCGAGTTTTGCTCCGTGGCTTTATTGGATGAGGAGCAGATCAAAGGAGGATCGTGTTTGTCGGTTAATTCATTGACTCTGATGACATAAGTCTGGGCCGTGTAGTTTCCACCTCAGTGGTTTCTGGATTGCAGCATTTTTGTAGCGGGGAGCATTAGGCAGAAGCAGATTGAGCTGTTGTTCTAAGCCTCGTTCAGTCCCGCGTCTGGGGAGGTGGGAATTACACGCTCTCCACCGCTGCATATAGCCCCACACAAAGCCAAGAAAGTTCTTCTGGCTCAGAAATGTGGCTTTTTTTGTTCTGTGTTGCATTAGCCATTGGAGTTTACAACAACAACAGATCTTATCAAGCCAAATGTCATGAAGCTATGTTTTCTAGCAGAGTTCCTGGGCTAGAAGCTCTATCTTTTATGCATAGCAATACAAAAGCATTTTCATTTGTACTTCTGCATATACACACTCATGAGAAGATATCATGATTTCCATGAAAGACCTGATGTATTTGTTAGAGTGTGTCTAACTCTAAACCTAACCCAGAGTGTGTCTAATCCTAACCCTAGCCCTAACCCAGAGTGTGTCTAACTCTAAACCTAACCCAGAGTGTGTCTAATCCTAACCCTAGCCCTAACCCAGAGTGTGTCTAATCCTAACCCTAACCCCCAACCCAGTGTGTCTAATCCTAACCCTAGCCCTAACCCAGAGTGTGTCTAACCCTAACCCTAACCCAGAGTGTCTAACCCTAACCCAACCCTAACCCCCAACCCAGAGTGTGTCTAACGCTAACACATAGTTTGTCTAACTCTAACCCTAACCCCAACCCAGAATTTGTCTAACTCTAACCCTAACCCCAACCCAGAATTCATCTAACCCTAATCCTAAGTGTGTCTAACCCTAACCCAGAGTGTGTCTAATCCTAACCCTAACTCCATTTCGTCGTCATGTCTTTGTCAGGTATCTTCTCATACATTTTTGAAAACAATATACAGTGGTACCTCGACTTACGAATGTCTCTACTAACAAAGATTTCAAGTTACGAAGTGCGTCTCTGAGAAAATATCGTCTCTAGTTACAAAATATGTTTCAAAAATTAAGTTGTCATGGGATTCAAGTAGTCAGTCTCGTAACGCAGACAATTTCTCTCTCACTAATGCTGAGCGGTTTGATCGCAACGTGGCAAAAGCTCTTCATTAAGATCTCTAGCAGGATTCTAGTTAAGCTCCAACTTTTCAAAGACAGTTCTCCTCGTGAAGAAGCTGGAATATGAACATATACCGCAACACTGATTCTCCAGACGCTCTATTGGCTATCGCTCTCTGACTTGGATATCAGCTTTGTCTGCTCATTTATTCATGATCGCATGTAACATCTTGCCGTTTCTGAAAGATCTTCTCACTCCTCAACTCACAATAGGACACGTTCATCTCACTAGCAGCGAGTAACAGCATACGCTACCGTGCTAAAGTTTGGCCTCACTTTGAAATGTCCTTTTTTTTTTAAGAAAAGCACTGTTTTAGTCAATTAAACTAACTATAAACTGAAATACACTCTGTGCAAGGGACAAAGGAAACAGTGACTCCAGTAGATGAACTAAAGTGAAACTACAGCTAATGAGTAACGAATCATAACAGGAGTAAACGAAATGTAACAAAAAATGTAATTTATGAGTAAACGGCACTAGCACGTCTTCTCGCCACGCCCGACTGTGACGGGTGGTGCTCCTCACTTCAGCAGATATCCCAGACCGTGCAGAGAATAAAAAGCCGCCGCTTCAATTTTTTATTATTTAAATCACGTTTCTATAAACAATAGTGTTTAAATTTGTCTGAACAACATTAATAAATCAATATGTCGTTTCTTGAATTAATTGATTAACTGAATGAAATGGTCTAAATTGGTTTAAACAAAAAGTTAAGTTAAATAAATAAACAAAACAGAAAAAAACAAAACTTCAGTTAAATAAATAAACAAATAAAAAAAAGTGAAAAGATCAAAAAATGTTTACAACTGCAAAGCGCACGTGTGAAAATGTAAAAACCGGAACATTGTTGTGTTTTATTTTATTTGCTTGTTGGTGTTAAGATAATGGCTATGACTATGCGCAGGCTTTCATAACTGATATAAGTATTAAATTACCGTATTTACACGGATATAACGTTTAAGCGCCGCTAAAATTGAAAAAACAAAAAGCACAAAAAAAACAAATGTGTGCTTATATTTGCGTAATTACAGTAATTGATTTACAGTATATAAAAACATTGTTTGTGGTGAGATTGTGTGTGTATTTTCATCCTATGGAAAAAATATTTATTCCTTCTATTCCACAGTAATTGTCCAAAGCCTCTGGTGACAAGCGCATTTGGAAACAGAGTTAAAGGAAGCTCTCTATGTAATGGATACTATTTTTATCCAGAAATCTCCATCCAACACTCATTAAATGCTCTGCACAACTGAGAGAAGCTAAACGACTAGAGAGTTTGTGAGAAGATCTAAAAGTTTGAGGAAATCGTGTCTGAGATGGAGCTGACGGAGAATCAGAGGCAGGAACAGAAAAAGGTCAGTTTATTTATATAGCGCTTTTCTCAGTTTCATTTTTAGATTTTATATTAGATCTCAGATAGATAATAATACATATTAGATTTAGATCTTAAGTTAAACTGTTTACAATGCTTGGTCCATTGTATTAATGGGCAATAACAATAGTATAGCAGAAGATGATTTGAGACATGGAGTTGTCCATAGGTGTGAGTGAGAGTGAATGCGTGTGTGTGCTGCTCTGATTGGTTGGCCAACAATCCAGGCTGTATGTTTCATTTTCAGGCCCAGAGTTGATGGTATTGGCTGAAATAACTAACCTAATATCATAATGGTGTACTTACGAACAGTTTTAAAATGCCTTTAAGTAAGTAAGCTTGAATCGCAGATGAAAAAAGAGTTAAGTTGACATTTCCAAGTGTGTGTGCTTATTGCTCAAATCAGATTTTTCCAGTACTAAAACCTTGAAGTAAGCAAACATCTCGCAAACTTCCCGTAACTGTCTCTTTGCTCCTAACTATGCCATGTCCTGCATTCTGAGGCTCTTCTTCACGCTTTCAATGATAATATATGGTGATGTTGTCCTCATCTGCAATTGATTTCCATACATTTCCTGGTTTGGGCGTAACAGTTGTTACGTCTATGATCTTGTCTCTTCTGAATAGAGATTATAAACTGAGGAGTGGAGACAGACACAGAAGCTCGAGAGATCAGAAGGAAACGGCTGTGGAGTTTGGTCTTGGGGTCTGTGTCACTCCTCTGTGATTTAGAAATTAACTTTAAACATCGTGTCTTGTGTTTTATTTCTTAATACAGGGTTAGGGTATCGTTTTTGGCAAAGAACCGGTTTTTAAAGGGTCTTGGACCCAACAATCGATATATTTTAATATAAACCTTATTTACGCAACTTCTTGAAATTTCCGACGATCAAAAATTTGGGGGGTATAAGCGCCCATTTTTTCGTATTTGAAGTCAAGAACAATCACAAATAAACGAAAACACGTTGTCGTTATGCAGCGGCGTGTGTGCGTCTATATAATGTTAAACAATGGTGCGTAGGCAGACGTGCTATGTTTTATTAGCTCAATAACAGAAATTAAGAAACATTAGACACGCCCCCGACACGTAACACTGACTAAACACTGGAAGAAATAAGATTAAACTAAATACAGTACAATATTTTGTAATATACATATAATATTGTAAAATATATTACAACAGAGACTACAAACCACGACTGCTTAGTTTAGCGCAACCAGCTTCAAACGGATCCAATATATAATTGCAGAAAGAGTCGAAACAGTCGAAACTGAAGAACACCGTGAATATGGTCATGTTTGTTTGTTTGTATTTGTTGCTGCTGTCGTGACGTAAAATTTCCCCGCTGTCGGACTATTAAAAAATTTTTCATTTCAATTTCAATTCAATTCAACACAGGCAAGAAGTTAAAAATCCAAGGAACAGACACAATCAAAACGCTGGGTCACTGCACAGGGGATAATAATCCTTCCTCTTCACACGCCGTCCGATAAACAGAGCTTGAAACACACCTGAGCTTGACACTATTGCTCTGAGCATGTGCGGAGTCTGACCGGAGAGCAAAGGATCTTGGGAAATGAAGTCCTGACCACTAGAATCGACTTTTTGTTATCTATTATTCTATCTACTAAGTAAAACAATATCAAAATTACACAAGTTAAAAGTCACAAGTTAGATTTGAACAATTGAACCAGAAACGTTATTAGAAATATTTTGTGCCTGAAAAATCAGCGCAGTGCTTATATTGACGGTAAAATACACAACGTGGCTTAAAATATGAGTATTTAATAATAATAATCTGAGTTTTTGTAGGGCGCTTTTCACAGTTTTAACTGTCTCAAAGCGCGCGTGTAAATATCTAAGAGGATTGTTGCTTTTTATTCATCTGATCGTCTTGTTGTCTGATTGTTGGTGTTAAGTAAATGGCTGCGGTTATGACAAGACAAAGACAAAGACTAATCCGTGAAATTTTACGAAATAATTCGTAAAATGCGTGTCCGCGTCGTTGCACAGTTGAACCGAACTCTAAAAACCGACCTGACGGGCGTCGTGCCAGTGTGAGCGATGTCGGGGAGAACTTTCCGGGTGATTTATGTGTCCACCGCCTCACGCTTTCCAATCAAGTGCAGAATCTCCGCTCCACACACTGGCCCGCTGCGCTAGATGAATTTTGATTTTTTTCCTTTTTCCGAGTAAAGCCCTTCTGTGGGGAATGATGGACCCAGCTGTGCGGCCGCCCTGTTTGAATGATGGAGTTCAGAAGGTCCGGCTGACAGGGACAGGAGAGCCGCCTTCACATCACCTCATGGGTTATTCAACAGCCTGAAATGGGTTAATTTCTGCTCCGCGAGAGGTCCGCGGCGGAGTGACTGCTATTGTAAATATGCAACGGACCCATCCGTCCATCCATTTATCGTCCTCACCTTTCTTGTGGACCGACGAGTCTTATATCACCGTTTTACACCTGTTGGGAAATCTCCAGGCTAGTCTGGTTTGGGTTTCTGTTCGAAAGTCTGTGGAGGGACGAGATGCTGTGTGCACTTATAAAATACCTTATGCAGGAGCACGAGGAGCTTACAGACGTCACACAGGACTGGAGAGAGCTAGTCGGCTTTTACAATAACACCTTATAGCCGCTAGTGTGTGTGTGTGTGTGTGTGTGTGTACACAATCCCACCAATTGTGGGATTCAAAAGAAATTACCAATTAGTACACTTGTGCAATTTTGTTCGCCGAAAATTTCGTTAGCCGAGCTGCATGTAATCCATCTAATTTGTGCCATGATTTCATAAATTCAGATGTTTTTTTTTTTTTATAAAATGATAAAATATTGTTAGTGAATGTAATAAACGCATACATACATTACCTTTACATAGTAACAAAAGTACAGTATAAACCAGGGGTCCTCAAATATAAACTTGAAAGGTCCACTTACAAAATTTCCGTTCAGTCCGAGGTTCGGAAAAGTGTCGGTCAAGTTCCAAATTTGAATGAATCTGAACCGCAATGTGAATGACGCGTCATAAGTATAGAATCATGCTTCAGGTTAATCTCTCAATTTCTAATAATCTGTGTCACTTTATATTTTTAATCCCCCTTGTGTGAGATTAGTAAGACCCAAAACATCTTCATAAATTTGAAACAATATCGTTCGCCTCCCTTTTCTTCATCAAACTATCTGAGAAAGATCATAAATTGTGAATTATCTGTGATCAGGATTCCATAATCTCGCGGTGAACGGTTACCAAGAGAAAATCTCAGGGACTTACACGTCATTTCAAGATGGCAGGAGAGGAAAAAAACACATCACCATTCTGGGAGAAGACAGGCGTAATTTTAGATCTCTGAAACTAACTAGTGTTTTTGTTTTTTGTTAATTTGACGTATAAAGTAGGTACGGAATCTCATCTCCATTCATGTTAGCGGTAAGAAAAAGACTCTCATTTTTTCTTTCGAAAAAGAAATAAACGAAAAGACGCTCATTTTGTGGAGCGAAAATATTTCGGAACTTGGGATGAAATTTTCACCACGATGCTTTTCGTTACTCGGGATCTTTGTTATCTAGGACATTCATAAGTCAGGGTGTTGTTATTTTTTACATATAGCACAATGTAGCTAACATGAAAACATAGACACAATTACGGTCACTTTATGTTTTTTGAGAAACATTTTTCGAACAGTTTTTGGCTTTCCCGTAGCTTGATACATAACGATGTGTCTTCAGCATCAGCATCCAAGGAGATACATGCAAAAAAAAAATTGCTGTCGGAAGCAAATATTTTTTTGTGGTAGATGAGACGTATCATGATGTCTGTATATCCCTTGATGTATTGAAGATGGCTATCGGGAATCTGCGGAAAGGCTTCAGAATTCCAGACAGAAGGAGCATGAGCGCATTGTCTGGATCGACATGCCGTGTGCTTCTCACAAAGCGTCCTGCTGCATTTCTGCTCTCTTCGATTTCCTATAAAGCCGCGTCGAGCTCTGAGAGACATTAGTGGTGGACAAGTGCCACGGCTCGCAGCATCTCCGCAACGCTCCATCGCCACAATGAAGTCCATATCACTGCATTCACACGGCGTCGCATCAGTCTGCCGCACGTACGATAAAAGCCAAGCGAAGGACGGCAGCGGGAAGCAAAGTGTGTTAAAAATACTGTCATTACGTGGGATTTGATTTATTTTTGAATGTCCAACGTAAAAGTGCAATATCTCTTGTTTCAAAAGTGTAGTTTCTAAATCGACAGATAAGGCAAAGTAATAAACAGTTGTAATACTGTAAAACATGTTGTAAAGTACACACAGGGTACCTGCAGGTTTCTAAGAGTTGGATTTAAGACTTTTTAAGATCTTTTTTAATACCGTTCAAAATGAAATTTAAGACCTACTGTTGTGGGAGCGACGGATCAGAACTGAGAAATATCAGGTGTTTTCCGACAGGTTTCCGCAGCCGCTATGTGTGGGTCTCCAAAGCTCTTTTTCCATTTGTTTCAAGTTTTACATTTTATTTGCACAGTATGTAGCAGACTTCATACTCATTTCCACTGACTGGTTTTTACCATGAACCAAAATTAGGATTATGTAACCAGTTTTTGTTAAGTTTACATTTCCCCATGGCTAACGGCTGATAAATTTACTGGCAAAAAGATTCGCAAGCGAGAAATCTCGATTTGAGCAAACGCAACTTGATTTGAGTGAGCGCAACCTGTGAATTGAGCAACCGTGTAACCACGTCTCAACCGCGCCCGTACCACGTCCTAGCGCGATCGGTCCGCGTCAGTATAGCGTCACGTAACGCGTGTGGCACCCCAAATTCGCATTTTTTTTCATTTTGGTGTCACCCCCTGTGATTGGTGTCTCCCGTTGCGGACCGCACCCCCCTAGCAACGCTAGTGCTTGTCAGAACTGTTTTATGATTAGTCGCCGCGAAGGAATAAATGTTAATTCCGATCTCTGTTAAGCCGATTTTTATTTGAGCAGACGAGAACTGAGCGTGACCGCGTGTCGATACGTGCGCGCTCAAATCGCGCTCCGCTCGCTCCAATCGAGGTTTCTCGCTGGCGAATCTTTTTGGCACTAAATTGATCCCGTAGCCTAAAGCTCTAGCGGTTCATGCCGAGACCTGTAAGCTCCCCACAAACACGCTTTGGGCACTCAGGTTTAAAGCGTGTCGCCAATTGATGATGTCACCAATAATTCTGGTATTTTGAAATTGGCTTTGTGATTGGTTCTTTACCGGCAAACTGCCTGAAAGGCACTGCTCTTTACCGGTAATTTTCCGGCAATTTTGCTTTGTGAAAGGGGATGATGTCATGCTGCAATGTGGGCCACGCCCCTGAAGTGGGCGTAACTCTTACTGCGCTTGTCTGAATGTCATTTTGTGTTTCATTTTGTTATCAATTCATTTTCTTCATATTTTATCTTTATTTTTACTATATTTTTCATCTTTTATCTTCCGATTTATTGTATTTCTTTCTCGCCTATTTATCCTTCTTTCCTAACCGCATCCCCTCCCCCCAAGTTTAAATGCCAGGCAATCTGAAAACACATTTCACTACACGTCACACCGTATGTGACAAACAAAAATTTGATTTGAAAAACGCCAGACATTGTATATACATTTCCTAGGCATTCTGTGTAATCATAAATAAATAATAATAAAACGATCCTAGCGTAATTATTATCAACTTCTCTTACCTCCTGAGACCCGGCGTTTTCTTTAGGTCACATGTCATCACAGGGGGTTTCTAAGCGATGTTTAATATTTCTCAAGTAAAAAAACGATCGGCCATGTTATAGTGATCCTACATTACCCTCTAGTAATTTTGCATTTTGCAGTTCTATCAAAGATGGCAGAGCTTAGAACTGAAGTTCTGTGGGCTGCAGTGCGAGAACGCAAGTCTTTACATGGAAGTATTTAAATGTATTATTTATGGAAAATTACGAGTGCGATGTTTAGGTAAGACTCGTCCTTTTTGTTAGAACGCAAAAGATAGATGAAAATAAGTAAATATTTAGTAAAAAACATTTGAAATATATCCAACATTAAATCATGTAACAAAAATTACGCTTCATTTTTACACTTATCGTGCTTCTAAAAGCCCAATTAGCAAAGTACTTTTGAAAAAAACAAGTAAATATTTAGTAATAACGTATGTAATATCTCCAACATTAAATCATGTAACAGAAATGACGCTTCATTTTTACACTTATTGCGCTTCTAAAAGCCCAATTAGCAAAGAAAATTTGAAAAAGATGAGTAAATATTTAGTAATAACTTGTGTAATAACGCCAACATTAAATCATGTAACAGAAATGACGCTTCATTTTTACACTTATCGTGCTTCTAAAAGCCCAATTAGCAAAGTACATTTGAAAAAGAAGGTAATTTCAGAGCTCGCCTCTCAACAGATTAAACAAATAAAATGCCAGTGATGAAGTCGACCAGCACGTTCCACCTGTGCTTCCTTCACAGTGACGCTAAGCCGACTTCCTCCCCGAACCTCTGACTTTGCCGGTGTGTTTTCAAGGAGGATTTTCTGGTGCAGATGGAGCAGATATCACACTGCTGAGGGGCGACACCCTTATCACGGCTGACACAGAGTCGGGCTTCGCTAATTCCGAAGTGCCTTGTTGCTCCCTCAGCCTCGCTGTGCTTCCTGCTCTCATTCGCCGGATTTGTTGTGGTGCGTCGGCCCGATTCGGAGAAGTCTTCGTCTGAGACCTGTTAATAGAAGCCGACAGGAGCCACTTAATGCACAAGCGCTGTCAGTACCAGCATCCAGTTAGAATTCAATCTGGCTTCCCGTTACCGTGGAAACCTTTTCCCGCCTGCGGGCATCTCCTGCCTGAGCGTGACACAGAGGGAAAGTGGCATGTCTCCTCGGACTCCATAAAGCACCTATCAGGTTTATGAATGAATGAGGCGGCGTGTCCGTAAACCACTTCTCTGTATGACAGAACCGAATCCTACGTTACTAAAGGAGACAGCGGGGAAAGAGAACTCCTCACTCGTTCTCCAGGTCTTCGGGAGAAGTGACGAGGAAAAAAAAAAAAAGAGAGAAAGCCAGAGATCGGCATTTGGGCATTTGTCTGTTCACGTTTGCGTTTGTCATGCAAAAAATACATTCTTGACACGCTAAAAAATCTTGAAACTAGACGATAAATCTTGTTCTAGATAAATTAACTACATCGTGATTAAGAGTGAGAGATGACTTTGCTTATTTCAAAAAAATTGGACTTGAATTTTCTTGCTTAGAAAAAAAATGCTAATTTTTATGATATTTCACAAATCATTAATAAGTATAATAATAATAATATAATATTTCACAAGCCAGAGATCACCAGGACTTGTGCGAGAATCCGTCGGCATCCGGGCATTTGACTGTTCACACTGTAAAAAAAATACATTCATGACATGATAAAAAATCTTGAAACTAGACGATAAATCTTGTTATAGATAAATTAACTACATCGGGATTAAGAGTGAGAGATGACTTTGCTTATTTCAACAAAATTCAATTTGGCGAACGAATCTGGCGAAATTCAAGAAAAGTTGAATTTTTTTGTTTATAAAAAAAATGCTAATTTCGAAAAATGCTAATATCCAAAAATCGAGACATTTCTCCAAGTAGACATTATGTTTTAACACAGAACTTCCTGAAACAAGAAACGTCAGGTGGAATCTTCTCATTTTAAGAACACAATGTTTCTCAATTGAAGAAACTAGCTACTTTTTTATATTAAAGCCAATGAGAACAAGAACTGAAATGCAGAAACAAATCTACCGTGTAACAAGATCTTTTTTTGTCTTGTTTTAAGTACCAAGTAAAAATTTCTCACCCCATTGGCAGATCATTTTACTTGATTTATTTTTTTTTTTCACTCATTTTGTTTTTTATTTTTTTTTTTCCACGTGGATTTTTTGCAGTGTAGAGAGCTTAAAATACTACTGCACTCCATAATAACACAAACTGAAACTAGAATTGCGTAAAAAGCATTTATATGAAATAATTGGGAAAATATTTTAAATCCCATTTAAATATGTTTTTAACATATAAATGTGTGCATTAGCCAAACCCCCTTTTAATATATTTGCATATAAAGTGTATTCTGTTTCTACTATTCGGCTGCACTGCAAAAAAGGAATTCTTGACAAGCCAAAAGATCTTGAAATTCCACAATAAATCTTGTGTTTTTTTAATGTGTTTTTTAAGATAAATTAACAGACTTAGAATTAAGAGTAAAAGATTAATTTGGTTGTTTTGAGAATCCAGGATTTGATTCAAGCAGTATTGCCGAGTAACATTTTCTCACCCCATTGGCAGATCATTTTACTGATTTAAGTCTTTTTTTACCCTGTTTTTTAAATTTTCTTGTTTTTTCACGTGCATTTTTTGCAGTGCAGGCGCTCGGTAGATTCCCATTCCACCCGGAGACCCGTCATTGTCGTTTCAGAAACGCCTTTTTTGTGCATCTTCGTTTTTGTTTTTTTTTTCAATTTTGAAACACAAGCGTTATTTTCGTTATTGTGATGGACACGAGGTTCACTGCGCTCACAATATTCTCGATGACGTTTGGCATTTTATTTAAAGCCCCTTTATTTAATTTCCGTCAAACATCGTTCTGAGTGGGAAATCTCACTTTGTGGCCGATCATGTTTCCTGTTTATTACAATGATAAGATACATTTTAGCGTTTACACAAAGAGCAACAACAAGGCAATTTTGACATAACGGCATCTGTGACTTTTGAAAGTGATTGTTGTTCTTTTTTATTTCAGTTGTATTTCTACATATTTACCGCTTTCTCATTTTTGTAAACATTTAATAGATGCCATCAGAATATGGCAAAAGTGTAATAACACCACTTGTAAAATCATTAAAAAAAAAACAACAAAAAAAGTACTAATTCTTAGAAATAGAGCTATTTTTGCTTTTTGTTTTTTCCAGTCACCGTGTGCGTGTTGCTGACCGTCGTTTTTTTCGATTTGTCTATTCTCGTTTTATCTTTTATTTAACCTTCTGGTTTCTGCTTGTGCTGGTTTATTGTGAAATGTAAGAGTAGCTTTTGTGAATAGCTGGTCATGCGTGGTGGATTGGTGTCACACACATTCACACTCTCACTCACAACGATCAGCAATTCTCCAATTATAATTCAGACTGTAGATTAAATGGCGCTAATTAAGACGGTATTTCAAATGTTTGGACTGTTTGGTGAAACTGGAGACCTGGAGGAAACCAATGCACATCAGAAGAGCTCAAGCTCAAGCTCACACCTCGAGTCTTAAACGCGTCCTTCTCACTTAGACGAGACATTAACATATAAAAAACTAAATAAAAGCAGTAATGACGTTCAAGATCATAACAAAATGCTCAGCATTGTAATAACATGAATGATTAAGTTACAATGTTTGTATTATATGAGTTGGCAACTATACTAGTTAGTAGTTTACTATATAGTAGTTTAACTGTTGTGGTCCAGATGTACTAGTAATAGCAGCAGTAGTAGTAATAGTACTAGTATCAGTAGATGATTAGTATCAGTAGCATCAATAGCAGTAGTAGTAGTAGTAGTAGTAGTAGTAGTAGTAGTAGTAGTAATACTAATATTATTAGTAGCATCAGTAGTAGTAGTAGTAGTAGTAGTAGTAGTACAGTAGTAGTAATAGCAGCAGCCATCAGCAGCAGCAGTAGTAGTAGTGTGGTAGTCTTTGTTTTAATAGTAGTAGTAGTAGTAGTAGTAGTAATAGTTTTAATAATAGCAGCCGCAGCAGTAATAGTAGTAGTAGTAGTACTAATACTAATAGTATTAGTATTATTAGTAGCATCAGCAGCAGTAGCAGTAGTGTGGTAGTATTAGTTTTAATAATAATAATAGTAGTAGTAGTAGTAGCAGTAATAGTTTTAATAATAGCAGCCGCTGCAGTAATAGTAGTAGTAGTAGTAGTAGTAGTAGTAGTGTGGTAGTAGTATTACTGATAGCATCAGTAGTAGTAGTAGTAGTGTGGTAGTAATAGTTTTAATAGTAGCAGGCGCAGCAGTAATAGTAGTACTAGTAGTAGCAGCAGCAGCATCACCAGTTGTAGTAGTAGTGCTAGTAATAGTAAAACAGTAGTAGTAGTAGTAGTAGAACAGTAGTAGTAGTAGTGGTGGTAGTAGTAGTAGCAGTAGTAGTAAAACAGTAGTAGTAAAACAGTAGTAGTAGTAGAACAGTAGTAGTAGTAGTGGTGGTAGTAGTAGTAGCAGTAGTAGTAATAGTAGTAGTAAAACAGTAGTAGTAGAACAGTAGTAGTAGTAGTAGTAATAGTAGTAAAACAGTAGTAGTAGAACAGTATTGCTGTATTAAAGCGTGTATATAAAGAACAAACATGCTGTGTGTGTCAGGCTCAGAACACTCGTCACTCACTGCTGGTGTGAAGTCTTGTGGGTTTAAGTGCAGCAGCAGAGAGTAACTACTCACGTGAAGAGCCTCGATTTACACGCCTCTGAATGGAAGCAGCTTTTCCTGCTGCCGCTAAAACTACTGAGGTGTTTTATTTCTATGGTGCTAATTGATTTCCTGTGGGAAAATGCTTTATTACGCATGTTTATTCTCAGAAACGATCACTATTGACATAAAAGCGGGAACTGTGGCTTAAGAATGAGCTTTTGCTTCCATTAATACGTGACTGACATTTTGTTGAAACGCCGTATATAGATTCGTCTATCCGATTGTCCGGGTTTGTGCTTCCTAAATGTTCAGGCATTTTGAAAGAGGCAAAGCGTGGCCAGTAAACGCTTGACACTGAATCTAAATATTCTGCTATACTGTCTAGAAATTACCCACTTAGTGATTTTTAAAGTGTAATATTTTTAAACATTTTGTGGTTTATTTTTCAGCTCTACGATTTTGACAGAAAGTGTCGATTTTATCTCATTTAGAGTCTTCGAGACTTTGATAAACCTAAAAAAAAAATGTAACCTTTTCTTTCTACAAGTGTGAACTAATCCAGCACAATCAGCTGTAGATGAAGACAATTACTTGCTGATTATTCATTATTGCCACGCATTTGTAGCAGCTTGCGGACAAATATGGTGATAGTGTAATGATTTGACATCAGTTTATGCACCAGAGCCAGTTTGTAGAGCAGTTAAACGTTATTTTCAAGCCAATATACTTAATATCAGGGTTCCTACACTTTCTGAAAGATGAAATTCAAGCACCTTCAAGGTCCATGTTGAAGTTTTTCCCGCACCAGGCAGTTGTGGTAATATTTATATTTAAAACTCTGCCTAAACACAATCAAACTAACACATTACCATTTAGAGGGAAAGTTTAGTGGTGTTGTCGGAAAATAATAAACATTACATTTTAGAAGACCTAACTAACGTTATAGGCAAAATTTGTATTCTAACTTTATTTAAAGTAAGAAATTAGACATCTGCCACTTTACTCCAATTTAATCAAATTGTGTTTTAGTGTAACAAAGGCAGTAACAATAAAGGTGTTGATGCCTCACACTCTCTGCACTTTTAATCAGACCTGGATCATAGTTCTTTCTCCTTGTCTTTCTCTCTCACTCTCTCTTTCTTTCTCACTGTCTCTCTATTTATGTCTCTCTCTCCCTCTCTTTCTTTCTCACTGTCTCTCTATTTATGTCTCTCTCTCTCTCCGTCTCACTCTTTTTGTCTCTCTCTTTTTTTCTGTCTCTCTCTATCTTTCTTTCTCTCTGTTTGTCTGTCTGTCTGTCTGTCTGTCTGTCTGTCTGTGTGTCTGTCTGTCTCACTGTCTCTCTATTTATGTCTCTCTCTCTCCGTCTCACTCTTTTTGTCTCTCTCTTTTTTTTCTGTCTGTCTCTCTCTCTCTCTCTCTCTCTCTTTCTTTCTCTCTGTTTGTCTGTCTGTCTGTCTGTCTCTCTCACTGTCTCTCTATTTATGTCTCTCTCTCTCTCTCTCTCTTTCTTTTTCACTGCCTCTCTATTTATGTCTCTCTCTCTCTCTCTCTCTCTCTCTCTCTCTCTCTCTCTCTCTCTCTCTCTCTCTCTCTCTCTCTCTCTCTCGGTCTGTGAATCAAAAGTTGCGTGAAACCCAATTCACCGAAACCAAAAGTTCGGATCCGGGATCCCGAGGACGTGCACTTATCCTTATTTTCATGCCCTTTATATAAAATTCATGAATTTTCAAGTCCTTGGAAACACATTATTGATCCATAGAGCATCAGGAGGAACAAAAGAAGAAATAAAAACGTTACAATGTATCTTTTGCTGCTGAAAAGAGACTTCAAACACCAGTACAGACGTTTGTCAGTAGAGAATGACAGGAAGCGTGTCCATTTAGTGTCTGTCTTTTTCACTCTGTTTTGCCGAGCAAATAAATCAGATCAGCCCTGTGATTGAGACCCGTCCTTCGTCCATCCGTCTCAGTGGGAGAAATCACTTCCAGAGGAATAATCAATCTCTCTCGGAGCTTTTCCTCTGTGGTAACGGCTACTTTTGCCCTGTTAAATGGCTGTTCTTTACTGGAACTGCCGGACTCCAGCACATAACTGCCTTATTTTAACTGCCGGCCAATAAGAGCCTGATCACACCAGCTGCCTTTCTCTTCCTCTGTCACTTCTCACACCTTTCTACCTTCGTTTCCGAAGCTTTTTGAGGTCGGTGTGTGATTAAAATCAGAGAAGCCAGAGAAGGTGTATTATAAACGGTGGTAATTAGCGCTGCAGCTAACAATTATTTTCTTATCGATTAATCTATCGATTATTTGATCCGATTAATCAGCAAATCTATCGACTCATTTTCCGATTATTACACCTGTTATTTTGTATTAATATTTTTATTATTATTATTATTATTGTTATTATTTAACAATTATTTGTGCAAAAAAGTTAAATAAACATTCTATTTGGTTTTTTACTAACACTGTTTTTTATTTTAAACACAAAGGCTATATAAGACGTAGGGGCACAAACACACCCAAACTGATTAAAGATAACCACGCCCCCTGTAAAGTGACTTAAAAACTAAAGCTTTTCTTGTACATAACCACATAGTACGTTACAATATCCCTTACAAAAAATAAATTCAGTGCAAAATAAAGGCATAGAAATTACACAAAATAAATTAGAAGGCTTTATATGTCCTTAACACAAAATCAGTGCAAAATTGATTAATTTGATTAATTAATCAAATTAATAACTGATTAATTCAGTAAGATTGAGTGTAAATATTAATGTGCAAGACAAAATGTTCATCCTAAAAAAATGTAATCACACACACAATTGTAATGCAAAAAAGTTAGCATGTCTACATGCTCAGGAGTGAGACCTTTTTTTTAATTTACTTTGAAAATTAAGTTTTACAACAACAACAATTCAGATTCTGTAAACTCTGATGTTGTAAAACTTGATTTTAAAGAGTGAGAGAGAGACTGAGAGAGAACGAGAGAGACAGAGAGAGAGAGAGAGAGAGAGAGAGAGAGAGAGAGAGAGAGAGAACGAGAGAGACAGAGAGAGAGAAAGAGACAGAGACTGAGAGAGAGAGAGAACGAGAGAGACAGAGAGAGAGAGAGACAGACAGAGATTAGAGAGAGAGAGAGACAGACAGAGACAGAGTGACAGAG
>CM051499.1:1390965-1428160 GCA_028031935.1 Paedocypris micromegethes | reverse complement strand
AGAGAGAGAGAGAGAGACAGAGAGAGAAACAAACAAACAGAGCGAGAGAGAGAGAGAGACAGAGAGATAGAAAGAGAGATTAGGGAAAGAGATAGATAGACAGAGAGAGAGCAAGAGACAGAGAAAGAGAGAGCGAGAGAGACAGAGAGAGACAAAGATTAGAGAAAGAGATAGAGAGCGAGAGAGACAGACAGAGAAAGAGAGAGAGAGAGAAAGACAGACAGAAAGAGGGAGAAAGAGAGAGAGAGAGAGACAGAGATTAGAGAAAGAGACAGAGACAGAAAGAAACAGAGATTAGAGAAAGAGATAGATAGATAGAGAGAGAGCGAGAGAGACAGAGAGAGACAAAGATTAGAGAAAGAGATAGAGAGCGAGAGAGACAGACAGAGAGAGAGAGAGAGAAAGACAGACAGAAAGAGGGAGAAAGAGAGAGAGAGAGAGAGACAGAGATTAGAGAAAGAGACAGAGAGAGACAGAGACAGAAAGAAACAGAGATTAGAGAAAGAGATAGATAGATAGAGAGAGAGCGAGAGAGAGAGAGAGGGAGACCCCTGTCTTCCTTTTCTGTTTCCCACACATTTGAAGACTTCAATCGCGTTTTTTTTTTACCATCGTCTGATTCGCTAGTTTCACGCGCCGCCAGGTTTGAAAGAAAAAAACGAACAAGCGATGAATCGACGCACGTCTTTTTGCGCCGACGTGTTTCCGTAATCGATGAGGTCGAGTGGCTGCAGCTCTAGTGGCGGTGAAGAGATGAACGAGTGAATGTTCCGGCCTGGTTTCGGAAGCCCACGCTGATCCACAAAGCCTTCATTCATCAGGGCCTTTTTCCACTCTTGGCATCCGTTCAACCTTGTGTGGTTTCCTACAGTCTGGACAGTTTTTACACCATCATCCTGCAAATGTTTGCGACCTTTTCACTTCAGCTTGGCAGGTTGATGGATGGACTGAGGTGAATTATGTAGAAAGCGGAGGCGTAGACGCCGGTAGAATCCAAGTAGGGGATGGAAACGTGGCGCTAACTGAAGACTTGCTAATTAGACCCTTATATTTTATACATTATTTTTCAGAAGGGAACGTGACCTTTAAAAAGCTCCAACTAATGAAAAAGACATTTGCTGTCCACCAATTGTTTGTATGTGTTTTATACCACCATTCCAATCCGAAAGGCCAAAAGACGGCAATGAGACACGTTATCTCTGTCAAATGAGCTACTGGTTGTATGTCATCGACCTCGTTTTGTGGGAATCTGACTTCCGTTCGACTTTGGGACACACGTACGATTCACAATACAACATTTGATTTGGAAAGAATTACGGCTTTTGTCATCGACTCACCGATGCTCAGGAGCATCTTCTGGTTTGGAGCTCTGTAGTAAAGCCAGGGGTGTAAAGAGTACCGGACAGCCATACTTGAGTAAAAGTACAAATAAGTACTGTAAAAATTACTCCAATACAAGTAACAAGTCACCAATTTCAAAAAGACTTGAGTCAAAGGAGCAAAGTATCCCATTTTAAAAGAACTTAAGTATTAAGAAGTATTTTTATTCGTGCTCAATATAGGCCCCAAAAAAAGAAGAAATGTGAAAACAAACTATTGTTTTCCAAGACAGAAACAGAATTTAACCTCAATGTTTGAAAACTGGTAGAACAAAGTAGATAAAAAGAACAAAAAGTCAGTCTCAATCACTTACATTTGCAAGTAGATATAAAATACAATGATTTATCTGATTAGTACATTATATATTTTATGTATTATATAAAGTTATATATTATATATTAACATTTGTAAAACACATTTTTACGCCCCTAATTCGCGTTCTTGTGGTTTGTAATTCACAAATAGCCTCCATTACCTTCAGCAGCCTGAAGATGGCGATATTCACCTCGTCCGCCCAAGAAATTAACCGCGGTATAAATCGATTCCGGCTTGTCGCGCACAATTACAATGTAACGAGTAACGATAAGTGTTCGTTCAAATGTAGTGGAGTGAAAAGTACTGCTACTCAATCACAAATGCAGTGGAGTAGAGAGTTAAAGTTGCTTATATTTTTTATACTCAGTGCAAGTACAAAGTAGTAGCCAAAAACATACTTAAGTAATATAACAAAGTACATTTACTCAAGTACCTTACACCCCTGAGTAAAGCAGGTAATTTCCAATGAGAACATTCTCATGTCCACATAATAATGTCTTAAATTTTCTTTTGCAAGACATATTTTAAAGTAAAAGACCTTTTGGGTTAATGTGTTCGTCATGGTGTCTAATTAGATAAGATGTAACTCACTAGGGTGACTAGTTTTACTTTACTAGCATTTTTACCTAACGTTACATATTCAGATGCTTTTATCTAATTTGACTATAAGAGGAATCTAGATCACATGTGTCCAACTCAAGGCCCGTGGGCCAGATGTGGCCCGCCATGTCATTTTATGTGGCCCACGAGAGCTTAAAAGTTTCGAGTGTCTAGAAATAAACACCAAAAAATAAATTAAGTGCGTTGACCAAAAACTGCATTTCCCACAATGCCGTTCAACCATGGTAGCCACAGCAGTGTTTCCACACTTTTGTTATTTTTCTTCATTCACTTGGACAGTTTGATCCTTCATTAATGGAGTTATGTGCGTTTTCATAAGCTGACAAAACTGAAAAGGATTTATGTGAGAGCAACAAGGAAACTTGGGTTTTTTTATGCAACTGTAATTGTCACTTAACTTACAATTTAAATGATGAGTTGTTTAACATTAGCGAGTAGTTACGTTTACTTTCCATTACATTTGATTACGTTTAGTTACATTTTTGAGTTACATCCAGCCTTTTGAGGACAGACATTATGCTGATGTGGCCCTCGGTGAAAATGAGTTTGACACGCCCGATCTAGATCGTAGTAAGCTGAAGATCTTGAATAGAAAGATCTTGAACTCCATTTATCTGCATGGTAAGGTTAGTATTTGGGTGACTGGGTGAATTGATTGGGTGTCTGGAAGCTGTTGTTCGGTGACTACGAGTTTCACTTCGCACCTTTAGCTTGAGCGCTAGCTGGCTTGCAGATCAGCTGTGAAGCAATTAACCATTACTAACCAGTAGTAGGAACCTTCATGTGTGTTCTACCCTAGTCCAGGGTGAAGACCTGCAAGACTAGGTCTCTAACTATTTGTGACTTACGCTAGTTTACTTTCACCCCTGTGATACACCCTGTCAACTCTCTGAACTGGAATGAACTGCTACCATGGTCAATCATCAATATACTTCTTGTTCTCAGGACGACAGAGACATACTCCATCAGACACATTCTGTCTACACTTTCCTCCACTAGTCTTCATCCGGTGCCTTTCTCCATTGGTTCGTGGAACTGTCTCGGAAGTCTGAACAAAGTTGACTTGATCTCAGCCTGTGTGAGACTCTAACCTGACCATCACAGAGCTGACAGAAACATGGCTGGAGGTAGGAAGAGCATCCACATCCTCCACTCTGGTAGTTCTCTTCTCACTCAGCAGGTCCTTCAGGACGAGGCTCTCGTAGAGTTTCTCGTTTCTAAAACCTGAAAATTCCACCGCTCTCTGCTCTATTCATCAACTATACATTCAAATGTCAGGCCTCTGAGGTCACCAACAGGAAGAAATTGAATTTTGTGGTCATTTGTCAAGCTCTAGGCCCACTGGGTTATTTTCTATAAAGAGCTAGACATGCTGTTCTCCCTTGTCAGAAAGTGCTACTCCACTCGTTGTCATTTAGGAACTGAATGTCTTACCAAACAATGTCTTAATGCTGATATTTCCACTCGACCTTAAAGCTGGTGCAACTGCCAAAACAGTGAAGCAAATTGTCCTCATCCCTGCTTGCCATTGTCCGTCAACCAATCACCTCATCACCCACTAAACTCGTCTGATCTCTTCAACTCACAATCTCACTAACACAATCTCAAACCTTTATCTAGCTCTGTCTCTTTTCACCGTAACCTTTGCTCTCCATCACCTAACCACTTTTCCTCCGTGATTTCCACAGTAGAGCCTGTCACAAACACGCTTGTGTTCTACTCTAACCACATGTCTTGACATCACTTGTCCTCTCAGCTCTAAACCAACTTGTACTAAACCCACTTTTCCTGAATGACTAACACGCTCCACAGGACAGGACTGCAGAGAGCAAATGGTGAAAGATCAAAGACCTTCCTGTTCTAAACTACTTTCATCCTAAAATCAGCTTAGCTGGAGTAAGATCTGCATCACTGGATCATAGAATGCTTTTCCAAGTCTTCATCCCTTCCCTCCTCTACCTATATATATATATATATATATATATATATATATATATATATATATATATATATATATATAAACACTAGTGCTGTCAAACGATTCATTTTTTTAAACTAATTAATCGCACTTCCCTGACCTACCGATTAATCGCGATTAAATGAATGAAGCTTGTAATATTGAATATTGAGGTGTAATATGTAAATTAATGTAAACTCAACACTAAATAAACACTCGATTAAATACTGTAAAACAATTTAGTATGATTTTTGTTCAATTTGCAATGTATTGCCTTTGTTTTTTAACCCTACGAAGTCGAATCTCACTTTTTTCAAGATAAAACACACACCAAAAAAGGTTCTTGCATATACTGTAAGTGCTATCCATCAATTGAAAGTTTAAAGTACATGTTTTTTTAAGGTTAAACTCTTAATAAAAACAGGATGTTGTGGTTTTTGGAAAAATAGTTATTATAATAATAAAACCTAAAACGTGAAGCGTGTTTTGCCTTCTCTTTGTGAGCTGAAAACGAAATGTAACTTGATAAATACGTATCACTCTAACATGAAACATATGTCTACATAAAGCTTAGAATGTCTGTTTTTAAAAATAAGTGAAATACAGTGTTGTCTGTTTATCTAATGCGTATGAATCTAAAGCTTCGGCTTTTTGAACAGAGCAAGTTATTTGCAGTTGAAAAGGAACGGTGTCTGTGTTGTGACAGAAAAAAAATGCAACTGTGATTAATGGCGTTAAAAATAATTTATGCAATTAGGCACTTAAAATGAATCACGAATCATGAATCATGAATCAACTTTGACGCTGGTAAATTCTTTAGCAACGAGAACTTTCCCTCATTCTCTCTGGTGGAACAGCTGATCTATTCCAACTTGATATAAAACCGTTCATCTAAGCACTGACGACTAAGCTCTTTAGAACTTGATTGATCTCCAAACAGGAAATTATTGATCATCTGTAGAAGATAATAGATAAACACACGTATCTTCCAGTGATGCATCTTGATACAGCTTTGTATAAAGCACTTGCCGTTTGCTTCGTATTGTACATTTGCATCTAATGCCTTCTGTTCACTCGAAAGTGTCTGCCAAATTAATACGGTTAAAAAGCGAGTTCTAGCCGTCGCTTGTTTGACTTGTCTTAAGGAAAAGAGTTTTTTGCCAGTTACAGTCTCCTTTAAAAAACCTTCTGGAATTCAAAAGCATTAAACATGTACCAGAGAACGTGTTTTGTTGTGGCTAAGTATTTTAATGTGTTATTTTGTGTATAAATCTGTCTTTGTTCTACATGTGTTTGATGGTGTTTGAAGGCCTCACACTGTTGTAGTATTGTTCTCACGTTTCTTGAAGAGTGTGGAAATAGGTGAATCTCTAGCTGAAGATCTCGAGATGATGGACTCACTGAGACGAGAGTGTGTGAGAGACAATGACGAGTCTCCTGGAGGGAATCGTTAGACTTGCAAAGCAGCAGCTAATCTCTCTCATTGGCTCACACACACACACACACACACACACACACACACACACACACTTTGTGGATATGTCTGTAGAAAAACATGTCTGTGTGGGTTCCTGCGGGTGTAGCTCGCTGGAAATAGTAGCTGTCCACTTCCATTAACATCACGAATCGGTAGAATTATCTAGACAAAAAACAAGACGTTTGGAAAGAGCAATTAGTATTTTATGAATCTACTCGGTTACTTCAGAAGAGCAGTCTTAGAGGAAAGGAAACTATTCTGGACAGACAAACTAACTATGAACTAAGTTGAACTAAGCAAGTCTTGAACTGAGCATCTGAACCTACTCAAGGGGTTTGAACCTTTACTTTACTTTACTTTGCACTTTGAGACAGTTAAAACTGTGAAAAGCGCCTTACAAATGCTCAGAACTTGAACTTCACTTTACTTTGCTTTACTTTCCTTTACTTACAACCCACTGATGCCAACACACATGACATGACCTGACCTGGCAAAACTTTTGAATCAGTAAAGCTGATGGCAAGGCGTCTTTAAATAGCTCAGTCTCACGTCGGGTTCTCAGAAAGTTCTTCTTGCTGGAGACGACCTGCTAAAGCGCAGATCACCTGCAATGCTCCGTGTTTGCTTTGTATTTATATCCGAAGCAAAAGGTCGGCGTATGCAAATCCATGTAGTCAACTCGAGCCTTCTGATTGGCCGTAGTGCAGACGAGACTCTAATCACCAAGTCGTTCTCCTGTCATTTACTCCGACACAATGTCAAATAAACATGAGAGTCTGTTTGTTTTACAGGATAATAGTCCGTATTATGAAAAATAATGTTTTTCAAATATGCAATTTTACCTTCTTTGAGGCCAATAAATTACATTGGTAATCGCGTTGCCGCTTTTTTCTCCTTACGCCGTCTTTTTTATTGTTGTGAAGGGACAGTTCTGCTGCCATGGAGACCAGTTTAAAGGGCAGCGAGGTGTGAATTAAAGCTGAAGTCATTGTGAGGATAATTAGCATCAGTGTTTGCGAGACTCCAGTCGGAAACTGTCGGGTTTTTATTTCCTTTTTGACGAACGCAGATGGAACGAGGTTTCGCCATCTGCTTAGGGAAACACGTACGTACGCATCAAAAATAAAAGCATTAATTAGAAAATAGCTACTAGAGCGAGACATACTCAAAGACCACTTTGTATTTAACTCTAGCCGAGCATCTGACAGCTCGACGCGCCGTCAACGGCTTTACAGCGAAATGTAAATGCGACTTTGAGATTCGCGTTTAGAAAATGTTCATCTCTGCTGATTGAAAAGCCATTCATTTCATATGGAATCTTTATTCCGACAGACAGGTCTCGAGGAGGATGTTTGCTTTTCTAAATGGAAGTTTGATCGGGGCGTTTATGTCTCTGCTATTAGCTTGACTATTATTTAATATTTACCGGGGTAAATAATTAATGGAATTGAGATGGGTTTGCTTTTCCCTCCAAGTCTGCGTATGGACGAGTTAGAGGAAAACGAATTAAACAGGAGAGTCGTGTGATCGTCAATAAGACATTCCGTTTGTTTTTAATTCGCCCAGTTTCCATCTTTAAACAGAAGTACTACACTCGAAAAAAGTGTCCCATTGGATCAAAATAAAATAAACAATGCGTCTACTTGTTACACCTAATCACTTTACTTAGGATCAACTTAACATTATTACTCGGAATAAGGAATTAACTATCCACTACTTGGCCAATGCAAAAAACATCTTTGAATCAAATTAAGTTTTCAAGATGAATGAAATCTCAAATGAAATGTTTTCTTAATGTTTTCTCATCGGAAAGTTTGAAAAACAGACCAGCACCCTAATATATGCGTACATTTGTGTACTAACGAGTTGAATTTAAATAACATTGATGATTATTTACATTTTTGCTTATTTAAACATCTATTATTAAGACAAATCGCTTCAATTGCTCCTTCTTACAACTAAACAAGATCATGTAAATGTGCTTATGATTTATTTTAAAAGAGTTTAAAACAATAGAGTACAGCACATGCTTGCTTCTCATTGGCTCATTCGAGAAACAAGGTCTTCTTTTCTCATCACCATCTCTGGCTCCAAACCACATTTTTGCTTTACTTTGAAGAAATGTATTTACTTTACACTAAAAGACTCACTTGTAATATGGATGAAGCAAACATTTTACATTACACTGATGATTAGACAGAAAATGAAATGTTTTGAGTTAGTTCAAGTATAAAAATGTTTTCTAAGTAACGACACGCCTTTGGCACTTTCTTCAGTGTAAAGTCTCGGAACAGTCAGCGTTGTAATAACACAATCCTAGCCTCATTTTTAGCAAAAGGTAATGACTATTTAATTCTCTAAGCACTTTTAAATTGGTCGAACAGGCATTAGGTCAAACTAGCAACGGCGTCTCTTTCTCCCGACGCAGAAGTAGCCGACGTGACAGAAGTGGAGAACAGAAGGTGTCCAATTTTCCGCAGCGAGACACTTTCTCACGGAGGCTGAAAAGGTCAGTGGCTGTTAATGAGGCGAAAGTCGCTCATCCGGCTCTTCATCGTCCAGCGGCTTCGTGAGCGATTCCTCGGGGCTCGTCTGGGGTTTTCAAGCCTCGCAGCTAGGACATGCTCTCAGACGGGAGTTCAAGGCCCGAGCTCATGTTCTCGTCATGTTCCTGTAGGTTAGTCTCACCGTCCACAGACGTCTGCAGAAGCTCCAGCTCCTGGAGACACGAGTGAGAAGGTGGATGTGTAAACCTGTAGATTGTGTATTTATCGCGAGCTCCTGTGATTGGCCCCAGTGACCTACATTTTGGTATTTTGGTATCGTGCATTTTATTTTTATTTTTACCTCGAGAAAACCCTGCAACATTTTTCAAAAATTCTTAAAAATGTCCAACATTGTTTTTCTTCACTCCAACCTACATTAAGATATTCATTTGGTCTTATTATATGCCCCATATTTGCTATGAGCTCGAAAAATGTTCATAGATCCAGTTTTTCCAGCCCTGAACTCACTCTACCATCATCATTGTCGCCATCATCATCATCATCTTCCTCATTATTCTATCATCGTTTTTCATCTTCATCATTGCCATCCTCATTATCATCTTCATCATTGGCATCATCATCATTATCTTCATCATCATCTTCATCATTGGCATCATCATCATCACCACCAGCATCATCATTATCATTGTTGTCATCCTCTTCCTCATTGTCATCATCATCATCATTTTCATCTTCGTCATCATCATCATCATCATCTTCATCATCGTCGTCATCATCATCGTCTTCTGTTAGTTGCTGTTTCCTCATGAAGACAGCAGCTCAGGCAACGAACCAGTTGAAGGGTTTCAGACCCAACACTACTTAAGTAAAGCCTCGGAGTCTAACTTTTGTATTTTTACTCGGCACCTCTGATGACGGGATTCTAAGTATAGCGCCGCCGCTTTATTGCTAAACACGTCTTAGGTTCTTTTTCCTCAAGCGCGGGAAACAAAAGGCACTCAACCACTTTGTGATGTCTGTGGAACCTTCTGAAAATCCTCTCACGGACCTGCACTGTTATTTATCACTCAAACGCGTGTGTGTGTGTTATTACCGGGTGTTTTTGTTTGCGCACTGATGGAAGCAGACAGTCTGTCAGCTCCACGGTGGCTCTGATATTCCCTAATCCCTCAGAGATACAGGAGAAGATCTTCACAGACCCGCGAAAAAAACAGAAAAACCATCAACATATGAGTTTGTTTGTCTCCAAGTTGATTCGTGTTTTTCACGTAATTGGCGGTGGATTCTCAGGCTTTCAGAGGTCTTGCGTCATGGCTGTTGTTCTCTCCGCTTTCTCTCCGTCCATCACTCTTCTCTTCTGAAGTTCCTCAATCTCGCCCGAGAATCCACCGCGGATGGAAAGCCACCGCTCTACGTGTCGGGAATCCTGAGCGTGTCAACCACCGCAGCGAATCAGAAGCTCCGATTCACTCGCCGTGTCGGACAGGCGGCGAAATCCTCACTGTGATCTTCATCTTCCTCATCATCATTTTCTTCTTTGTCATCATCATTATTATCTTCATTGTCGGCATCATCACCTTCATCATTGGCATCATCATCATCTTCATTATTATTATTATCATCATCTTCCACATTGCATCATTATCATCTTCATTATTGGCATCATCATCATCGTCATTATTATTAGCATCATCTTCCTCATTGCATCATTATCATCTTCATTATTGGCATCATCATTGTCATCATCGTCATCATTGTCATCATCTGCGTCATTGTGGTCATCATCATCTTCATCATCACCATCATCATTGTTATCATAATCTTCATTGTCATCTTCATTGTCGTCATCATCATCATCATCTTCCTCATTATCCTAATATCATTATCATCTTCATCATTGACATCATCATAATCATCTGCGTCATCATCATCGTGTTCATCACCATCAGTGTCATTGTAACCATTATCAACATTATCATCATCATCTTCCTTTCGTCGTCATCATCAGCATCTTCATCATTGGCCTCATCATCATCACCACCAGCATCATTGTTATCATCGTTGTCATGATTCTCATCATCGTCATCACCATCATCTTCATCATAGGCCTCCTCATCATCACCATCATTATCATTGTTGTCATCATCTTCATCACCACCACCATCATCATCATCATCATCACCAGCGTCATCTTCATCATTGTCGTCATCATCATCACTGTCATGATCATGATCATCATCATCATCATCATCATCCTCACCTTCTGTTAGTTGCTGCTTCCTCATAAAGACTTCTGATCAAAACCGTAAAGAGTGAAACTGGGTAAAAGTGAAGCAAGTGAGAGTGACGCTGGTGGTTTAGTTTTGCGCAGTGTCCCTGAAACAAAGTCTGACTAATCCCAGGCTTTTCCCAAACTCCCGTTATCAGATGGAGGCTGAACAAACAAAACATGTCTGGACGAAACTGATAAATGACTCGACACATCTCTGCTTCAAGATTCGCATTTGCTTTGTTTGCTCTGTCATGGCAAATACGGATCAGTGTGAGATCAGCGCTCGTCTGGGACGCAGGACCACTTTTGCGTAATAGCCAATATTTACTGGCCACCATTGCATTCAAATGCATTAAGTTCAAGTTCAAGTTTATTCATATAGCGCTTTTCTTAGTCCGAAACCAACGCAAAGTCGATGAATTATTTAAAAGTAGACAGGGAAAAATATATAAAAGTTACAAAGTGCTTGAGTTGTATCCAGTGTATCCACTACAAGTAGCGAAGCTATTAGCTTAACTACATTTTTCAGTAGCTTGGTGGTAGTGAAGCTACTTTCTGATTCAAGTAGCTTTTCAGTAGCGAAGCTATTTTTTTGCTCAAGTAGCGGAGTAGCGGCCGCACAAGCTATCATTCACTAAAGCTACATTTACGTTGAAGTTTCACATTCGCGGCTCTGCACTGTTTCGCATCTCGCGAACGAGCCGATGCTTTAAGAGTCGATGCTTTGCAGCAAACGACAAAACGACTCCCATGACTCCCAATATCTCTCTATCTCTCTATCTGTCTCTCTATCTCTCTCTCTATCTATCTATCTATCTATCTATAGTATAAAAGTAGTTTTATCAGTATTAGTAACAGCACTTTTACTTTAGTTTGAAGTATTTTTCAACTCTAGTATCTTTACTTCTACTTAAGTAACGAAGGTGACCACTCTTTCCAGCACTGCGTCTAAGCTTCTCTGTCAAGATGCACAAGCCATGTAAGCGTAAGAATGAAAGTGTCCCTTCCGACCTCAAGCGAGGAGCTGCTGGTCAGCGGTGAAGACATTAATGTCCAGTCCTTGACTCCAGCTCTTCACCGAGGTCCAGGGGAGATCATTAGCCCACCCTTGGGACGAGAGTGTGATTAATGGTGAAGCGTCCACACAACATCTGAGGTCAGGCATGAAGAGGAATGAACTGCTCTTCTCGCTGGAGGCCATGTTCTCAGCGGTGCTTAGGATCACCCGAGCATCACACCTCGCCAACGTCTGATCTTCTCATAAGCGCAAGCTCAACTGCTGATTAAAGTATCGAAAATGAGAAATTTCCAGGTGTGTTCTCCACATCACAGGACACGCTGGAAGTAAAAAGGGAGATATCGATTTAAAACCTCGGTGGAGGATGGGGAGGGTGACCAAGCGTCCTCTTTTCCCCGGACTTGTCCTCTTTTTACCTCGTGTCCGGGTTTTATAAAGGGTTTTCTAAACATTTCACGAAAATGTCCGGGTTTCACGCTTCATCAAAAGACTATGACACGTTCGCCAACCGTGCTTTACATTATTTTAGAATTGAATCGCGCGTCTCATTTTTACCGGCTATTGTCCGGTATTTTTTAATATATATATATATATATATACTGTATTTTAAAGCAGCATCTCATGCGAATCATCTCACGCACATTTTATGAAGACGTCACCTTTTCAACTTTTAATTGGGTGATACACGAAGTCATCGTTAGTTTGATTGGTCTTTGTAACTGTCTGTGAGGAGGGCGGGGCTTAGAGAGTGAAATGGCCGATGCTTCTCCAGGTTTAACCCTGCACGTCTTTCAGAGTTTGTTTGTTACGTCAGACACAAACATATTAATTTATTACCTGAAACGTTAAAGTTAATATATTAATAAACAACGTAATGCTCATGTAACAAAAATGAGCTAATAAATTTGAAACTTTCTATATTATTAAATTATCTGTCGTTTAAAAACTTCCCACTACTATTGCTCACTAATAGAGAGATATTATGGTTGTTATTATAGATATATTGTTGAAGCTGGATTTTATAACAGAAGAGCTGATTTGTAGAACACTATTTCATATTAATAATGAATTAATCCAAATATTATTCATTATATATTATTTATTTATTTGAAAAGAGTCTAGGACTATTATTTTGTTACAGACTACATTTTTTGCACCATTAAGGCATATAACCTCCGAGAAGCCAGTCTGAATTAGTCTCGAGGCTGTGCCCGTTCTCCTCTTTTTTGGAAATCAAAATATGCTCACCCTAAGGTTGGGGAACTGGGAATTCTAATGAAGTTGGGAATGTTGTTTCTGCTGATGGATCCTCCTCCAGTGTGGAGAAGATCAGGATGTTGGAATGTGATGGTCCTGGAGCGAGAAACTTGCTCGATGTGATGGTCCGAGAGCAGAACGTGAACATCTATCTATCTATCTATCTATCTATCTATCTATCTATCTATCTATCTATCTATCTATCTATCTATCTATCTATCTATCTATCTATCTCAGTATTAGTAACAGTACTTATCTATCTATAATCTATCTTTCTAGTATCTATCTATCTATCTATCTATCTATCTATCTATCTATCTATCTATCTATCTATCTATCTATCTATCTATCTATCTATCTATCTATCTATCTTCTGCTTACTTTCCAGAATCCTAACATTATTAAATATTTCTCTTAACAATATATGTATGACTCCTTTTAACAAACGTAACTTGTGACTGTTTTACCTGAGGAGTAAAAAATGTAAAAAAAAAAAACAAAAAAAAAACTAACAAATAAATGAACGTTAAATATCATTCCTTTCTGTTACTGAGCCAATAAAATCATATCTGCACATCTGCCTCTGGTATAAAGACGGCGTATTGCCATTTATTTGTGACCTAATAAATATTCTAAATATATTATTGTTCCTAACTTGAAATATGTGGAAAAATGGCCGCTTATATTAAAAATATGCATATTTTTGGAGCTCCGAATATTAAAAAACTCAGCGACATTGAGTGATAGAAAGGCGCTATAAAAATGCAATGTATAAATAAAATAAATAAATAAATAAATAAAAATAAAGGGTGCTTATATTCGGTAAAAACGTTATTTATAATTACGTTATTTAGCAGCAGAAGAGTCTGGCATATGAGCGTTTTGAAAAGTTATTATATTGTGCGTCTTAAAAATAGAAAGTAATAACGATTGAAGTGTCGACTAGACAGACGTTTCTTTTGAACGATCGCACTTTCTCCCCCGCGTTCAATTAGCTGGCGCGGGCCAATGATTTTAGATGCCATCTGCTGGCGTTAATCCTGAGCCGTATTGACCCGAAGGCATCTGATGAAGCAAGATTGCATTTGAAATAGTGTCGTGCAAATGGCAGACGCCATGTGACAGGCTCGTCAAGATTTTACAATTATGTTTGTAACCTTGTGAAAAAATTCCATTCGCCGTTTGCTGTAATTTTGCGATTTATCTTTTTCATATACGTTGGACATCACTTGTGCTGTATGTTACAAACACAATATTTTGTTTGCGAAAAATGGCAAAAAATCAATACAATTTAAATGTGGATTTTAAAATTGTGCACATTTTGTATCACACATTTTGACATATTTTAAAATCAACTTTTGGATCATAAATAGAATAGAATGTATTTGTTGTTCTTGTAGCACAGGGCTACAGTGAAATTAGTATTGCTACTGCGTTTTGTGCAAAAAGATGAATTTTTGATTTTTGACAAAAAGATGAAAATGAAATAACAAGAGTAAAATATACACACTGACTAAAACCAAAATATTTATATAAAATATAAATAACTACAATATTCAAAATACAGTACACAATACTGAATCTATCTATCTATCTATCTATCTATCTATCTATCTATCTATCTATCTATCTATCTATCTATCTATCTATCTATCTATCTATCTATCTATCTTCTATATTTGAAATAAGCACATATAAGCATTGTATAAAAAATACAAATCTGGCCTGTATTTCAGCAACCAAAATGTTTCCTAACATCTCAAAATATTGTTGATTCTTACACTTATTACTCGTAAAATAGTTGTCAAATCCACATTATCTACATGTTTTAAACATGTAATAACACATCGCATATCACAGCCTGATGAGCAGATTGTGTCGGACAATACAACCTTACTACTTAGAACTTCACATTAACCTTTTTGCTTTGAATCTTTCCTGCTTTTTGTAATAAACATGTAATAACATGTGGAATGGAAATTTTTTAAGCTTTCCTTCAAGGTGCCAGTAGTAAAGGGTTACGAATATTTAACTCCACATTAAAACATACATTTCTATGCCGCGTGTTATTACATGTTTATTACAAAAAATGAAGAAAAGAATAAATAATGTTTCAGTTTATTAGCAAATGTTTATTAAAACCAGCACGGCCGTTTGTGATTTGGCGTCTGTCGGCGAGCGTTAGTGAAAGACGCAGAAGGAGGATGTGCGATAAAGTGTTGATGTTTTCATTCGGAGGCGTCTTAAATATTTCACAGGTTCAGACGTGAGAAAGACCCGAGAGAGAAGCAGGAGCGGATGCTGTTACCGTCATTACGGCTGGTGGAGAAACAGCTTTTCCTCCGTAATGTTCTCATTCAGACCGTCTTGAAAACAGACAAAGATGTCGCAGCTCTTACCGCACCAAACACTTAGCATCGGGCTTTTACTTTATGAAATTTCAATAGTTTGGATCAGGGGTGCACACACATTTTCGTTTCGCGATCTACTTTTTAAATGACCAAGTCAAAGCAATCTACCGTCAATAAAAACACAAATTATTATTTTGTTATATATATATATATATATATATATATATGACGGGTCCAGCGTCGGCGTGATGAGGAACCAGGCAATATAACAAGGAGTCCAGGAGATGTGCTCAGGCGTGCATTTTATTCACCTTGAACAAATAAAATATATCGGTCACAGTCGCACGTGCTCTGAGTCTCCGCTGTAAACTAGAAACATAAAAAGCCGGGAAATGTTAGTCTTCCAACTTAAAAAGACGGGAGACATCTTCGGGCATCTTACCGTGACGACGATCACCTCTCTCTCTGAGGGGTGATCGGTAGACACGCGCACACACACACGCATTCACGCACACACACGCGATGACCGATACACAGTCCAATTTCTAGCATGAATTTAAACTAATCAAATAACCCCGTTACATATATATATATATATATATATATATATATATATCAGTGTTAAATTAACACGTTAAACCAGGTGATACATTTTAAGCGCTCAATCGCGTCAGTTATTTTTAACGCCATTAATCGTTGCATTTTTTACTTTTGGTTAGAACCGAGAGAGCCGCGTGCGTCTCCAGGTGCGGCTCATTAAGATCAGCAGCTCATAGTCATTGAGTTCAGGTGTTGTCACTTAGGTGCAAAGTGTTTAAGTGACTCTGACCTACTTTTCCCCTCTCAGAGAGAAACACAGACACAGTTACTTTACAACTGCGAATAATAAAAAATTACAACTGCTCTGTTCAAAAAGCCGAAGCTTTAGATTTATACAGATTAGATAAACAGACAACACTGTATTGACTTACATTTATATTACCTAAAAAATATGTACTTCAAACTATTGATAGATAACACTTACTTATATGTAAGACCAAACATTTTTAAACAAGTGCGACTCGACCTTGGACGGTTAAATAACAAAGACAATACATTGCAAATTGGACAACATGTATACTATATTATTTTACAGTATTTAAACGAATGTTTATTTAGTGTAGAGTTTACGTGAAATTACATATTACACCTCAATATCCAATATTACAAGCTTCAGCCATTTAATAGCGATTAATTGCGATTCATTTGGTCAGGGAAGTGCGATTAACTAGTTAAAAAAATTACTCGTTTGACAGCCCTAAATATATATATATATATATATATATATATATATATATATATAAATATATAATACAGAATATAATCCTTTTTCGGGTACTAAGATGTCTGACAGCAGACTTACTTGACCGTTGTGTTTCCTCACTCGTTCTCTCTGTTTATTGTATGTTTTTTTAAACTCGACTAGCGACCGACTCGCATACATCGTTCTAGTGCAGGTAATAAACGCACGTCAAAAACATAAAAACGCTCGTCAGACATCAGAGAATTTGGCAGAATGGTGTAAATACTGGAACACGTGGAGGTAGAATCACTTTTTACATGTTCCATCCTTCACACTCATTGTTAGCCTCTCTCTTACTCGCAAACTTGCTAGAGTTTTTAAACCTTTTTTTTTTTCAATGTCTTGCGATCTACCACAATGCCTTTGCGAATGACCAGTCGATGTAATGGGCAGCCCTGCTTTAGAGACATTTAGGAAATCGAATCAAATACGAGTCTATGAGGACAGAATGCTACTATGCTTTCATCACCGAAGAGTCGTAGCCCTCGGGCCGTTTATCGTAATTAACTCAAATAAATGGCGTTTGCGTGCGACTGGAGTGTTTTGACACGCTCTATCTTGAACTAATGCTTCATGCCTTTCACACACAGACACGAGTAATGAAAAGCTTATCGTCTCCGCAAGAAACACCTGGGATTGTTTGTTCTCGCCGGGAAGAGAAATTCGTTCGATTGCTGATCGCTCTCTTCCTCTTCTTTAACGTTCAGCAATGCGTGATGGTTTTAAACCTTCTGTTGTCTTTTTATCACACACACACACACACACACACACACACACACACACACACACACACATGCTTTAATGTAGATCAAACAGTTGTGACCGTACCACTTAATTCTTCTAGTTTACAGTGAAACTAGTTTGTTATAATATATATATATATATATATATATATAGTCACTCGTCTTACCAAAGGTTAGTGGCTAGTATTACTCGTTCTTGGCCAAAAATGTGGCCAAATTGGACTTGAACACGTCAAAAAACATAATTTAGTTTGACCCAAAATTCAGAAAAGTGTGTAACTTTTTTTTTTTTTTTTTTACTAAAAAACGATTACTCAACAGCGCCCCCTTGAAAATGAAAATGCGATGGGCCTTTGGGAGCCCAAAAGGCACTTTTTTCATCGCAGACTCACAAAAACCAGTACACACATTCACCATGTCGGGGCAAGCAAAAGAGCCTATCGGTCGACTCTGTCGAAACCAACAGGAAGTCGGCCATCTTGGCTTGGCGTTTTTTGAAAACACAAATCTTAAAATTGCTCTCATTCGTACACGCCACGTCAGACGCGGTCAAAGTTTCTTGAAGAAATTTAGGCCCCGGCTTTGTAAATCCAAAAGTGAAGGGAATTTTTGTAATCTCCCCTGTAGCGCCCCCTGTATAACGAAAACTTGAATGGGAGGGGCCATAATTAGTTTGTCACAGGCGTACCAGATTTGCTTAATAATTAGTGAAGGCCTTCCTGAGCATAAAAGCCAATAGTAATCCTGTTGTAACTTTGACCCTGTGGCCGTCGCAATGGTCAAAAACCAGCATAAAATGGCGAGCCAGGTGCCAAAAATATCGATCTTTTGATATTATGATACTGTTTAATAAGGAAAAGTATCAGCTCAGCCATTTTACTCAAGTAAACTTACTGGTACTTAAAAGTACTGGTAAAGCTACTTGAAGTAAGACAAGTAAAAGTAATTTAAGGAACAAAATGCCATTGTACTAAAATGTTATATTAAAATGTTGTTGTGTGTAAATACATTGAGAATTAATGAATTTTTATTGCAACATTGAAGAGCCATATATGTGTATATAATACAATAATACTCATATTACATATGAGTTGTTTTTACCATATTATTTTGATCACATTTTGACTTCCTATATTTGATTTCCATATTTTGAACATGCCTTATTATGCTGATCTAAAATTAGCTTCCGAAATAAAATAAAATAAAATCTGGAAACTTGTAATAGAATAATAGTCTTAGATTATTTTCCAATACAGTAGTATGAAATAGTGTCTTTAAAATGAACTATTAAATATTTTTAATAAACTTCCTAAATATCGTTTTAGTTTAGCACGGACATAAAACGAACTGAAATGAGATAGGAGTAATGCGGCTAGGTTTTAAAATGTAATGCGTTAAAAGTACAAGATAAAAAACAGATAATTGCATAAAGAAAGTAAGAAGTAGGTGGAAAAATAATTACTCAAGTAAATTATAAAGAAGCCAATTCTTATTTAAATACAAAAATGTATTTGACGATCCCACGTTCAATTTCTTTACCATGAAGTTTGCTCAAAAAACACTGAGGGCGTGGTCGTCTAACGAGTCGAGGCGGGTGAACGTGGAGGTCACGGGATTCGCAGATTCCCTCTGTCTCTCTCCCGCTTTCTCCGGAATTGTTCCGGAATGACAATCTCAGAAATTGATTTGCTGTCTCTTTGAATAGCGGCGTCTGCAAAGCGACAAATTTAATTTAATTGCGTGCCACTCGGGGTTGACGTGTGTCTGTGTCTCGGGGCTAAATATGAAGATTAAAGAAGAAAACGTTTTTTTGATTATCTTACCAAAGTCACTTCGGATTTACATCTCTTTCTTCTCCCAGTCAAACAAAGAGGAATAGAGACAGTCTGCTATATTATAGCGGGAAATATTTAGCTTTTTTTTCCTGACACGTTTGACAATGTTTTACAGTAAAACCAGGGGTGTAAAGAGTAGCGCAAAAAAAAAAGTACAGATACTTACTGTAAAAATGACAAGTAACAAGTCACCAATTTCAACAAGACTTGAGTCAAAGTAGCAAAGTATCCAATTTTAAAAGAACTTAACTATTAAGAAGTATTTTTATTAAAAGGGTAGAACAAAGTAGATAAAAAGAACAAAAAGTCAGTCTCAATCACTTACATTTGCAAGTAGATATAAAATAAAATACTGATTAGTAAATTATATATTATATGTATTATAATAAAGTTATCTAATATATAATAACATTTGTAACACACATTCTTCCTCTTCTGAGTGTTCAAGGTCTAGTTTGAGTTGCTTCTCAAGTGATTAGGACGGTTTCTCTGCATTACAATTCAAAATGTAACGAGTAACGATAAGTGTTTGTTCAAATGTAGTGGAGTGAAAAGTACTGCTACTCAATCAGAAATGCAGTGGAGTAGAGAGTAAAAGTTGCTTATATTTTTGATACTCAGTACAAGTACGAAGTAGCCAAAAACATACTTAAGTAAAGTAACAAAGTACATTTACTCAAGTACCTTACACCCCTGAGTAAAACCGGCGCACATGTTTTTTCCCCACTACGCTGTTAAATTGTAAGAGTCGTCGCTGTTTATAGTCCAAAAATATCGAGTTCATTTCACAAATCAAGGTCATAACTACGAGAACATTTTAAACTATTTCAAACGCATTTTAGTTTTTTTCTTTTTTAATCTGTCCAGATCACTATTTCTTTCTCGCTTTGTTGGTTTGCATATACAGGAGAGGATGAATACTTAGGCTGCTTAACTGATTGGAATTTCACGTTATCTGATGTGAGCATAGCCCCGATTCACCCGGGACGCTCGACAAATATTGACTCGCTTAAATATGAGGCTGAGAATATAAATAATATATAAACGTTTTTTGCGCACAGCGAAGCTCGTCTGTCTGCACATAAACAACCTGCTGCATTTACACCCACTACGGAATCAGTTGGTGCTAAAAATATCAAATGCAAATTTCCAAGAAACAAACAAAAATGCTTCACATTTACATGTGGTTTTTTTTGTGCAATTTTTTTATGTTTTTGTTGATTTTTTCATTTGTTTATTTATTTATTTATTTTTGTCTGGACTGGCACTAGCTTCACATGCGGGCGGGGCTTACTCTGATTGGCTGGTGAGAATAAGATTGGCAGCTGCTTGAACAGGAAGTGTGGGAGGAAACTTTGCTCATTTCAAGAAAATAGGCCTTGCATTTTCTAGTTTGGGAAAAAAATGCAAATGTCGATGATATTTTACACTAAATGGAGACATTTTTCAAAGTAGACATTATGTTTTAACAAAGAACTTCCTTAAACGAGAAACGTCAAATGGCATTTTCTCATTTTAAGAACACAATGTTTCTAGTTGTACGAAACAAGCTACTTTTTATATTAAAGCCAATGAGAACAAGAACTGAAATGCAGAAACAAATCTACCGTGACGAGATCTTTCGCAAATCTTCGTTAAAAAAAAGTAAAAATTCCTCACCCAATTGGCAGAAAATTTGACTTCATTACACATTCAAATTGTGTTTTATCCAGGGTTGTAAAGAGTACTGGACAGCCATACTTGAGTAAAAGTACAGATACTTACTGTAATAATTACTCCAATACAAGTAACAAGTCACCAATTTCAAAAAGACTTGAGTCAAAGTAGCAAAGTATCCCATTTGAAAATAACTTAAGTATTAAGAAGTATTTTTATTCGTGCTCAATATAGGCCCCAAAAAAAAATTAATGTGAAAACAAACTATTGTTTTCTAATACAGAAACAGAATTTAACCTCAATGTTTGAAAACTGGTAGAACAAAGTAGATAAAAAGAACAAAAAGTCAGTCTCAATCACTTACATTTGCTAGTAGATATAAAATAAAATGATTAATCTGATTAGTAAATTATATATTATATGTATTATATAAAGGTATATATTATATAATAACATTTGTAAAACACATTTTTACGCCCCTAATTCGCGTTCTTGTGGTTTGTAATTCACAAATAGCCTCCATTACCTTCAGCAGCCTAAAGATGGCGATATTCACCTCGTCCGCCCAAGAAATTAACCGCGGTATAAATCGATTCTGGCTTGTCGCGCACAATCACAATGTAACGAGTAACGATAAGTGTTTGTTCAAATGTAGTGGAGTGAAAAGTACTGCTACTCAATCACAAATGCAGTGGAGTAGAGAGTAAAAGTTACTTATATTTTTTTTACTCAAAATAGCCAAAAACATACTTAAGTAAAGTAACGAAGTACATTTCCTCAAGTACCTTACACCCCTGGTTTTATCTTCACATTTTTTCACGTGGATTTTTTGACAGATAATTTGACTTGATTACATTTTTGTTTTTTATTTTCACATTTTTTCACGTGGATTTTTTGCCGTGCAGACTAGAAGTCACGCGGATTGCGTCATCACCACCCTTTTTTTTCCCCCCTCGTCTGCCGCCGCTATCAGTCAGACATGACACATTCAATTAGGTGGCGTGATTGTTCTCAAACAGACCTTGAACGCTTTGTTTTCCGCCGCGGATGTGGCGGATAATCGTGGCGGTACACGAGAAGCTTGTGAACGGACGAGCAGATGTGTCTTTTTTTATGTTCGCGTGTGGTTTTTTTCGGCAGTAATTGAGTGTGGCAGGTAGATATTTGCCGACAGGGCGGGAAACTGGAGCGTGACGCTGGTGTCCTGCGGCTGTCATGTCTTCCGTGTATCGTCTAGGGTTTGAATCAAAGACGCGCTTGTTTTTACCGCAGCGCCGTGGGCCTGTTCGCACGGACAACGACGCGCAGCAGTTTCAAACGAAGCGTTAAATTACCCGGCCTGGAAAGTTGCCCGAGTAAGAAACACACTGGCCACGTGCTTTTAATATTTTTTTCTTCGAACAAATCTGTCGAATTTACTCCCGCCCAATGGAATGAATACGCTACGGTGCATCTCTGCGAAAACATGCACACTCTATAAAAGAAGAAAAAGTCAGTCTCAATCACTTAAATAACATTTACGCAAATAGAAGCCCTTTTTTTCCCTCGAATTTTCGATGCTCTAACACTTGTGCTTATAATCACAGATTTCAAATATGTGCGTAAATATAAGCGCCCATTTTTACATGTTTCAAGTCAGGAACAATCACAAATGAACGGAAACGTTGTCTTTGTGGGCGCGTGTGCGTCTATATAATGTTAAACAATGGTGCGTAGACAGACGTGCTACAGTATAAGCTTTTATTACCTCAATAACAGAAATATAGACACATTAGACACTACATTTGACCACTAGAATCGACTTATCATTATTCAAGACAAAATCAAAATGATACGAGTCACAAGTTAGGTTTGTTAAATAAAGACAAAAAATGTATTTTAAGGAGATTATAACGTAATTGAACCAGAAACATTAATTTAAAATATTATTTATATATATATATATATATATATATATATATTTTTTTTTTTTATTATTTTGTGCCTGAAAATGCTTATATTTGCATAAATACTTTATTCTATTTATTTTCTATCTACTCTATCTAAGTCAAAAACAAAAACCCTTCAAGTGAGCGATGTCCTTATCTTCCCAATTCCATCCCAGTCCTGGAAAAGCACAGTTTTGAAGATTGGAATCAGCCTGCAGATCTCTGTCCTGATCTTTACGCCTCTGTATAAAGACACATCGAGTAAAGAAAAAATGTTTAACGATGGAAGAAAAGCATGAAGACAAATCCAATCGTTTTTATTTGTGATCATGAAATAAAAAATGTGTGATGCTGCTCAGAAGACGCCACAAGTACAGCGGTATACCCAACTTACGAATGTCCCAGATAACAAAAAAACAATGAAATGCGTCGTCCCGAGTTTGAAAATATTTCCGCTATACGACAGAAGCGCGTCTTTTTCTTACCGCTAGCGTGCAGAGAGACGAGAGTTCAGACGTGTGGAAAACGGTCGTTTAATCTACACGTTAAATAAACAATAAACAACACTAGCACTGCTTAGTTTCACTCTTGCTTCCAAAAGATGAAATAAGCTTGTATTCTCCTGAAATGGCGATGTTTTTTTTTTCCTTCCGTAGAGCCGCCATTTTTAAATGACATCGTGAAAATCCCTGAGATTTCCATAATCGTGATGTTGCATGGCTGCAAAAATCTCTGGGATTTTCGTGACTTTATTTTAAGATGGCGGTAATCGTTTGTGTGAAATTGTCCGTATAACTACCAATAGTGTACCTTTATAAACATCAGCCAAAGGGCAAACTAAACCACTGCCGTGTAACATGTTTTTAGTGCATTTGTTATCAATATTTTATCATTTTTAAATAATTCTCCTCTGAATTTATGAAGTCAGGGCACGGATTACATGCCGTAAGCGACTTTTTGCGTAACGAAATTATTTATTATTTAACAAAATTTTCTCCAAACGAAATGGCTCTGCACAGATTAATTTTGTAAGTAGGGGTACCACTGTACTAGTTAAAGTTTGATTATCATCATTTCTCCGCGGACTTACAACTTCACCTCACTCTCTCACGAACGTTTTTCACGAAGTTTTGTCACCTTGAACACAAAGTTTTTACTCAAGCAGGAGAGATTCCATGATTTAGCTACGGTGGAGGAACCGAACTCACCTCAGCTATTCCCAACTATTAGAAACCTGCAGCATCAGTAATAATTCATTAAAACGTCTGGACACACATTCGCACAAAGAAACGTCCTTGATGGATCCGTGGGTTGGTCTCTGTTTATTCTCCGTCTTTGAAGCTCAGTTCAAGTTGTTCCGTTTGTGAAGGTGGAAGGTTTTGGGTTCGTCGTCCTTGTGAGGTAATTCACCGCTAATCAAATTACGATAAAAAAGTCAGATTATCTGACGATTATTCATCATTAGTCAGGGAGCTCCTGTTCCCCAGATCCCCTGGGATTCTTCTGGTCTGATCTGATTTTTGTTGTAGTGTTTCTCCACAATCAAATTCCTTTGTACGCCAGGGATAAAAGGTTTGCCCTGCCAGTGTTATCTGTCTCCTGCCATTTAGGATTATTTTTTTAATTATGCTATAATCCCCCATGAAAGAGATTTGATGGTGGTGTAGCAGATGTGTCCTCATTACTTTAGGATGCTAAAGTCTCCGTCTCTCTGGCAGTGATGGAGGCGATGGAGGCACTGGTGAGTTTGATGCCGCAGGACTTTTTCTGGACGTCTGATATAACAGCAGTGATGCTTCAGGTCCGCTTTGGATTCCACGGGTCAGAGTTAGCACTGGCTAAAGAAGCGTGTGGTTGGATCCCAGTCTACATCAGACTCAGCAGATGTCTGGAGAGCCGGTCCGAGCAGAACCTTCACGGGCTGTTGACAGTGATTAAGACAAATGTTGGTCTTCAGCTGCTGTTAATTTAGCCGTTTCCTGGCTCGTACCTGATTCCATTAGCCGTGGATCAGATGGCCTGCTTCCAAACACTCCACCGGATCTGCAGAACACATGCAGGAGCTAGCTTTCAGTTCTGGCTGGTTTGTGTTTGTATCACTTTTACAAGACATACTCATTTCAGAGTGTGGCTCAGTTGCCTCACAGCAAGTAGGAAGAGTTCGAGACCAGAGTGAAATCAGAAGACAACACACAAAGCAACAGGTCAATTATACAGAAACACTTTTTAAAAAGGATATACATATGTTATTCTTATACCTTTTGTCCCTCTCTTCCTGGCCCTTTTTCAGCTGCCCTTCTCCCTTTTTTCTTCTGTCCCTTTTACTTGTGGTCTTTTTCTTCTTCTTTTTTCTTTCTTCCTCTTTTTTTTGAATTTCTGTAGCTTTTGTCCTTGTCTTTTTTTTCTTCATCTGTCCTTTCTACTCAGCCTTTTTTTCTTTTTCTCTTTCATGGAGATGTCTACATGTTTTGTTTTGTTTTGTTCCCCTTTCTCATGTTCTTTTCTTTCCTAAAATTGTTTCTTTCGTGCCTTGGCCTCAGCAAATCTTCCAATATGTAGATCCATATCGTGTTTATTTATCGCGGATTATTGCGCGAGTTTGCGTGACGCGGACGAGCACGCGTGACACACGCAGTGCGCGGGATGTTTCTGCGGTGAAGCCGCGATTGTCGGGCGATGTGTTTGTTATACAGGAAAGAGAGAAGAAAGAAAAAAGTGTCGATTGTAAGCGGGTGTGATGATGATGAAGGGAGGTGCCGCGCGCTTTAGTGAGATCACGCGGAAATAAACGCGCTCGCTGACATTCACGCGCGCACGCGACGAGGCGCATCGGCAACGACAACTGAGCGATTATGCAGTGTGTGTAGAGTTGATATAAACTTGTTACTCTCCTCCTTCTTCTTCCTCTTTTCGGACCCACTAAGATAGCTTTGTTTCCTTTTGTTTTAACGTTCTTGTCGCTATTTTCGTTTTTTGCCTTTTTTGCACCTGCGCGCATTATGGACTGATCCAATGTAGTGTAGACGGAGGCGGGGCCCCGAGAGACATTTGATGCGATAAACATTTTGCTGGTATTTTAGCAAAAAGAGTTTAATCAAAAACATAATTAATATGCGCAAAATAACTGTATTAACCGCTAGTATATGTTAAGTTTTACTCTTTACACCTCTGATCCTCAGACGCACTGTCGAGTAAACTGACACTGAGGGAACGTCTTCACTGTTTGCGTAAGCTCGGTTCCATGATCGGGAACCGTTTGAACCCCAGACGATGTCGCTCAGAAACTACAAATACCTGATTTTCAGAAAAGTCGAGCTTCGAGTGTAGGTGCACTCAGGGACTTCTGTAGCTTCTTGAAGCTTGAAGACATGAATAAAGGAAAAGAAAGTCAGTGAGTTTGTCAATATGACCATATAGCCACAAGCGAATGTCCGCCGCCTGCACCGGCCTCTCTGATTGGCAGTTTGCTGCGTGTCATAGAGAATTAATGGTGGATTTTGATCATTGCCATGGCAACGCAATTATAATTACAACACAGTTACTATTGGCTTTTATGCTCAGAACGGCCGGCTTGAATTTTCCAGAAAGCTAATTGGTTTGTCGTCTCTGTTCACTATCAAACATCTTCATTGCGACGTGGATTGAAACACGAGTCAATCTATACGCTTATATTTGCATGCATATTTGAAATATTCGAATATGAGAAGTTTGTGACTTTTTTTTTTTTTGCGACAATTTTTTTAAAAAAGCGACTAGCAACAAATAGCAAATCCGCCGCTTGCTAACCCAGGCTTGTAAGTGAGATGTACCGTAAATGTTCCATTCTGATGAACTGCATAAAAGAATAAAATGTTCTTTGTCTAAAATAAACACAGTAACTGCACGCAAATAGATGCGCTGTACTCGACTTAAACTTCCTCAGTCACTTACCTCTTCCACTGCGTGTTTGCTTCTCTGTGACAAAGTTAATCTCTAGCTGGCTAGATTTAAAAGAATAAAATTAAATGATATATACTAAGGCTGTCAAAGTTAACGAGTTAACGCACGTGATTAATTTAAAGTGCTTAATTGCATCCATTTTTTTAACACCGTTAATCACAGCTGCAGTTTTTTTTCACTTTCGTTTTGGTGAAAATGCAGTTAATAGACCCAGAGAGCAGCGCTAGTGTTACCCAGGTGTGGCTCATTATGATCAGAAGCGCAGAGCGATTGCTTTCTCCGTCTCCGTCCGCAGTGTTTTGTATGTTCTTGAATCAACTCGTTAGAACTGAGACTTGACTTATTTAGACGTTTCAACTGA
Organism: Paedocypris micromegethes; assembly: GCA_028031935.1. Lineage (NCBI taxonomy): Eukaryota > Metazoa > Chordata > Actinopteri > Cypriniformes > Paedocypris > Paedocypris micromegethes. Next base: position 1,401,201 of record CM051499.1, on the reverse strand, counting down.
AAATACTTAACTTGTTCGTCAGATTCAAATCTCTGTTCAACAAGCCGCCACTGTAGATTCATAGGGATTAGATAAAGACAATACTGTATTTGCTTACACTTATATTTAAAAACAGACATTCCAAGCTTTATGTTATGTTAAGACATGTGTTTCGTGTTAGAGTGATAAGTATTTATTCAGTTATTTTGTTTTCAGCTGACAAAAAGAAGGCAAAACGTGCTTCAAGTTTTTGTTTTATTATTATTATTATTTATTGATTTTTACAAAAAACACAATGTCCTGTTTTTATTAAGAGTGTAACCTTAAAAATGGGTACTTCAAACTTTTAATTGATGTATAACACTTACAGACGTGGACAAAATTGTTGGCACCCCTGAAATTTTTCCAAAAAATCAAGTATTTCTCACAGAAAAGTATTACATTAACACTTGTTTTGCTATTTGCATGTTTATTCCATTTGTGTGTATTGGAACAAAACAAAAAAGGAGGGAAAAAAAATTTCTCTCATAAATGTGAAAATTTAACATAATGGCACACAAAACTCCAAAAATGGCCTGGACAAAATTGTTGACACCCTTTGAAAATTTGTTGTTTCGAGCATGTGATGCTCCTTTAAACTCCTCTGGGGCAAGTAACAGGTGTGGGCATTATAAAAATCACACCTGAAAGCAGATTAAAAGGAGAGAAATTGACTTAGTCTTTGCATTGTGTGTCTGTGTGTGCCCCCCTAAGCATGGACAACAGAAAGAGGAGAACAGAACTGTCTGAGGACTTGAGAACCAAAGTTGTGGAAAATTATCAGCAGTCTGAAGGTCCATCTCCAGAAATCTAGATTTGCCTTTGTCCACAGTGCACAACATTATCAAGAAGTTTGCAACCCATGGCACTGTAGCTAATCTTCCTGGCCGTGGTCGGAAGAGACAAATTGATACAAGGTTGCAACGCAGGATAGTCCGGATGGTGGATAAACAGCCCCAAACATCTTCCAAAAACATTCAAGCTGTCGTGCAGGCTCAGGGTGCATCAGTGTCAGCGCCAACTATCCGTCGATATTTAAATCAAATGAAGCGCTACGGCAGGAGACCCAGGAGGACCCCACTTCTGACAAAGAGACATAAGAAAGCACGACTACAGTTTGCCAAAATCCTTCTGGGAAAACGTCTTGTGGACAGATGAGACCAAGATGGAGCTCTTTAGTAAAGCACATCATTCTACTGTTTACCGAAAACGGAAAGAAAAGAACACAGTACCTACAGTGAAATATGGTGGAGGTTCTAAGATGTTTTGGGGTTGTTTTGCTGCCTCCGGCACTGGGTGTCTTGACTGTGTGCAAGGTATCATGAAATCTGGGGATTACCAAAAGATTTTGGGTCGTAATGTAGGGCCCAGTGTCAGGAAGCTGGGTGGCTGTTGGGAAAATGCACCCTTCCATAATGAGAGACCTAGAGCAGTTTGCAAAGAAAGAGTGGCCCAAAATTCCTCGTGAGAGGTGTATGAAGCTCATTGATGCTTATAGGAAGCGACTGATTTCAGTTATTTTTTCCAAAGGGTGTGCAACCAAATATTCATTTAAGGGTGCCAACAATTTTGTCCAGGCCATTTTTGGAGTTTTGTGTGCCATTATGTTAAATTTGCTTTTTTTTCCCCTCCTTTTTTGTTTTGTTCCAATACACACAAATGGAATAAACATGTAAATAGCAAAACAAGTGTTAATGTAATACTTTTCTGTGAGAAATACTTGATTTTTCGGAAAAATTTCAGGGGTGCCAACAATTTTGTCCACGTCTGTATATGTAAGTACAAAATTGACTTTTTTTGTGTGTTTTATCTTTATTCAAGAGTGATTCGATCTCGGAGGGTTAAAAAGAAAATACATTGCAAATTGAACAAAAATTATACTAAACTATTTTGCAGTATTTAAACTAGTGTTTATTTAGTGTCGAGTTTACATTATTTACATAATACACCTCATTATCCATTATTCCAAGCTTTAGTCATTTAATCGCCATTAATCATGAGTAATTTGGTCAAGGAAGTGCGATTAACTAGTTAAAAAAATGTAATCGTTTGACAGCACTAATATATATACACAATAATATTACATTTTATTATGTTTCTGTATATAACGTTTCTATATATAACGCACTGTGTGTATCAGCAATATTTTACAAACGTTTGTATACGTAATACGCAAAACGTATGCAAATTATTATGTAAATTACGTCATGACGTCACCTAGCGACTCTTAGTGACTTTCAGGACAGCCAACGGCGACTTTTCTTTCTGACGAGTTGTCAACACTGTTCGACCAGCCCTTTACTCCAGACTTTTACTCGGCGTGCAAAGCAGTTTTACACACTCGGCCTCCAGTTCACTTCTATTTAGTGGGCTAATGAGCTCATCATTTAGAGACGGTCCATTGTGAGGCGACGTCAGAACGCGCTTCCTCATCACAATCTGCCGGGTTGGAGATAAGAACGGTCGGCGGCTTCCGTGTTGTTTCTTACACGTGTTGTTGTGTGTAATCCTCCGTCCCCGGGATTCCACAGCACTACATGAATGTTTGTGCTCATCTCACACTCGTTTATCAGCCCGGGCGGAACAATGGGATTTTCAAGGTGCTCCGTCAGTGGAATTTATAGTGTGGCTTTATGTTCTGTTTGCTTTGTGTGGACGTGCGCCGTTCTGCCCAAGCTGTTGTTGCTTTGTGCGTTTACGTACCTATTATCGTACGTACGTGTTTGTTAAAATGGAGAAGAAAGGATTAGCGTGCTTTTATTCTTCATCCGTATTTGCCAATTCTATTAGTGGATGTAGAGGCTGTTAAGCTAACTTTACGTTCTTGCTGTGTCGGATGATTGACACACACACACACACACACCAGGGGTGTAAGGTACTTGAGTAAATGTACTTTGTTACTTTACTTAAGTATGTTTTTGTCTACTTTGTACTTGTACTGAGTATCAAAAAATATGAGCAACTTTTACTCTCTACTCCACTGCATTTGTGATTGAGTAACTGTACTTTTCACTCCACTACATTTGAACAGACACTTACTGTTACTTGTTACATTTTTATTGTGTGCGACAAACCATAATCGATTTATTTTGTTCATTTCTTGGGCGAACAAGGTGATTTTGCCATCTGTCGTCTGCTGAAGATACTGGAAACTGATTGTGATTTAGAAACCACATGAACGCGACTTAGAGACGTGAATGTTTACCAGGATTTTACTGTATAGGATTTATTTTATTTATTTTGCACATTCGAGTTTGATTGAGACTGACTTTTTGTTCTTTTTTTAATTAGTTTTACCATTTTTGAAACATGGATTAGTTTCTGTATTGAAAAAAAACTTCATGAAGAGACATTTTTCACATTTCTTTGTATTTTCCTTTGCCTAAATTCAGTATGAGTAAAATACTTTTTTTTTAAATTCGATACTTTGCTACTTTGACTCAATTTTTTTTATAGTGGTGACTTTTTACTTGTATTGGAGTAACTTATACAGTACGTATCTGTACTTTTACTTAAGTATGGTTGTCTGGTACTCTTTACACCTCTGACACACACCACACACACACACACACACACACACACAAACAAACACGTACATTCGAATAGTTACACAAAACCGTTCCAGCTATTGCTCGTTATGTAAATAAACATTTTACTTCATGCCAAACAGCAAAAACCCTGAAGGTAAAATAAACTGTCAAGCTCTTTGATATTTTTCAAAATTGATGTTTTTTTACATTCCGTTCCTAAATGTAACATGCAAGGGAAATTGCTAATGTTTTGAAATGTGATGTTCTATTCCATACTGAAAGCAGTTTTAATGTGCATATATTGTACTTTAATTTAGTATTCAATTCTCCTTGCTGAGTGTTATGCTCTCTTATCCTTTTGTGTGTTGTTGTCATGTAATGTTAGTTAGTTAGTTACAGTAGTTAGTTAGTTAGTTAGTTACTTATTCACATGTATTATTATTATTATGTGTATTAATTATTGTTAATCGTAAAACATTGGAAAATATTATCTTATAATGTATCTATAAAATATTCTATAATCTTCTGAATTATAATAAAGATGATTTCTTACATTAAATATGAATAAATCATATTTACGCGAATATAAGCATTCTTTTTTTTTACATGAAGGGTGATAATAATCACCAATTTCAAGTATGCTCGTAAATATAAGCGCCCATTTTTTTCTTTTTTAAATTCAGGAGCAAATAAACGTAATCACGTCGTCTTTATGCAGCGGCGCAATTTCAAACAATGGTCCGTAGACAGTAAATAAAAAAACTAAATAACATGGAAGAAGTAAAAAGAAAAAAGGTTATGTTAAAAGAATAGTATTTTTACAGAGAAAAGTATTGTAATTTAACCAGAAATGTAAAGAAAATAAATAAATAAATTTGTGCCTGAAGAAATAGGGTGGTGCTTATATTCGCGGTGTGCTTATTATTTGAGTAAATACGGTAATTTAACCAGAAATGTAAAAAAATTTTTTTTTTTTCTTTTTTGTGAATTTTGTCTAAATTTTTTTTAATTTAGAGCCTGAAAAGTCAGGGTATTGCTTATATTACGGGGTGCTTATTATTCGCGGAAATATGGAAAATTAACCAGAAATTAAAAAATATATAAATAAAATGTTTTTTCTTTTTAGGAAATTTTGTGTAAAATTTTTTAATTTTAGTGCCTGAAAAATCAGGCCGGTGCTTATATTTGCGGGGTGCTTATTGTTCGTGTAAATATGGTAATTTAACCAAAAATGTAAAAAAAAAATAATAATAATTTTTTTTCTTTTTTGGAAACTTTGTGTAAAATGTTTACATTTAGTGCCTGAAAAATCGGGGTGGTGCTTATATTTGCCTAAATGTATATATAATAATAATAATAATAATAATAATAATAATAATGAGTATTTGTAAGGCGCTTTTCACAGTTTTAACTGTCTCAAAGCGCACATGTAAATATGTAAAGGAAATGATGCTTTTTATTCAATTTGTCGTCTGGATTGTTGGTGTTGACTAAGTGGCTGCGGTTATGACAAGACAAAGACAAAGACCAGCGAGCAAGCACATACGCAACAGTGGCCAGGTAAAAAAACCTCTTTAACGAGGAAAAACCCTGGGGAGAACCCGGCTCACTGGTGCCAGTCTCCTCCGGCATTCTAACACTACACAATCAGTGCGTTGGTTGTTCCGCGTCATTTTTAATGATGATTCTGGAACGATGTTTCCCTCCTCAATGGGGAAAGAGGCGGCTCCACTGCTCCAAGCCAACAGCGTCATCAGGTCCACAGGGTCGAGGAAGCACCACCGATGATTCCGAAGCTCTAGGAGATTCCGGTCGTACGACACTTGGCGCTCAGGAGAGGAGGGAGAAAAAAAAAAAAAAAAAAAAAAAAAAATACAAGGCAATTAGAAAAATTCAAGTACTATAGATTTTGACAATTTTCCTGAAGGTGCAGGTGTAATTCGGTTCCGAGCACTAACTAGGCAGCCTTTCTATACGATATATTAATATTTTCTGTAAGTTATTATAACAGGTCAATATATGCTTCGTTGAAGAGATGCGTCTTCAGTCTAGACTTAAATTGACTCACTGATTCTGAGTCTCGAATTGGACTCGGCAGAGCATTCCATAGTTTGGGTGCTAAGTATGAAAAGGATCTTCCTCCCTGGTAGATTTTAGAGATTCGCGGTATTATAAGCTGGCCGGAGTTTTGAGAGCGCAGCAGTCGTGTAGGCTCGTAGTAAGTGATGAGCTCACTGAGATATAGAGGAGCTAAACCGTTTAGTGCTTTATAAGTGATTAAGAGAATTTTAAACTGGATGCGATATTTAACAGGTAACCAGTGTAGCGACATTAACACTGGACTAATATGGCTAAATTTTTTTGTTCTGGTGAGTAATCTAGCAGCTGCATTCTGAACAACTGAAGTTTATCTATTAGTTTAGCAGGAGAACCTCCCAGAAGACCATTACAGTAATCTAACCGTGATGTCATAAACGCATGTATCAGTTTTCTGCATCCGGTCGGGAGAGCATGTGACGCAGCTTTGAGATATTCCTGAGGTGAAAAAAGCAGTTTTACAGACGTTGTGCACGTGACTTTCAAAAGAGAGTTTGCTATCTAAAATGACACCTAAGCTTTTCACTTTAGGTGAGGATGAGATTTCAAGCCCGTTAAGATTCATACTGTATTCGGGTGCATCAGACTTTAAGTTTGAGTCAACAAGTAATAATTCGGTTTTGTCTGAGTTCAGCATGAGAAAATTACTTGTCATCCAATCACTAATGTCGCTGAAGCAATCTAATATATTTGCAAATTTTGAGATTTCATTAGGCCGTGCCGAGATATAAATTTGTGTGTCATCTGCGTAACAGTGAAAGCTATGACCATGCTTTCTGATATATGTATATATATATATAATATATAATATATATATATGTATATGATATATATCAATATATATCATATATATATATCATATCTCCCCCATGACCAAAAAAAAACAGAAAATGGTTGTATGATTGTAATGAATAGAACAGTGTAAGGCTTTATTTTGTCTTGTATTAGTGAGATTGATGAGTGTGGCTCATATTCCTATATCACAGAAGAACATCAGTATTCACGCCGCATCGGCTCTGCTCTACTACATCACTCTACACTGGGAACTCCAAGTGCAGCCGCTCAAAAAAGAAATATTTCTTTGTGCTTTTCTCCACATATCACAAGTTTCTTCCTCACTTTATCACTTTTTCTCAACACACAGTCTGTGGATCTGAGAGCAAACTTCCAATCGTTCTTTATTATAATTAAAATGTGACATTGTTTTATTATATATTTTTCTGTTTAAAAAATTACAGTTTTGTTCAAATGTGATTTTATTTTATTATAATGTTTTTTTTAAAAAAATTAAAATTTTGTTAAAATGTGATTTTGTTTTATTGTATTGTTTTGTTAAAAAATATTACAATTTTGTCAGAATGTGATTTTATTTTATTTTGATACATCGTTTTCTTTGAAAATTTGAAATGTGTTAAAATGTGATTACATTTTACATTTCATATATATATATTAGTCGAAGTAAAAACTAGGCGGAAAAAAACTAAGTAATTAAATAAAAGTTACTAAGTAAAGAAATAAGCCAAAATTCAACTTAATTAAAGTAACTGTTTTTACTTTGTTACATGACACCACTGCTTTCATGTAATGTGACAAATTAAATGGCTTGTTTGAAGAATCGCTCAAAAAACAGGTAAAAAAAATGAAATGAAAATAAAATTAAAAAAATCCCTCTATTATCAACTGCAAAATTTGCCTTTCGGGTTAGGGTTAGGGTAAGAGAACACGAGGGATGCTTGTTCACCTGAATCCATCATTTTCGTTTCAAATATTTTAGAATTTGTCAATAACACCGCACAATAAACCAAGACGCAATTGTGTGTGTGTGTGTGTGTGTGTGTGTGTGTGCGTGTGTTCCACAAGGTCATATTTGTTCCTTATACGGCAAGAAGAATGACAGGGCAGCTCTGGTTGGCTGTACATGTCGATTGTACACAACACTAATGCCCCGTGTGACATTCAATTTCTAGTTTATCGTTGTCTGGCTCGCATGGTTCGTAATCAGACGCGTTTTTCCCCCACACGCTCTATAGATGAATGACCTTGTTGCTTTTAATAGAGTTTCATTGAGCCACTGGTGAATCTTTCAAATAAAAGCGGCTTTGCGTGGTGGCTGTCTTTCATTAATTAGGCTCCGCCTCCGACTGAGGTGACCGTTCCTGACGTGTATTTTCAAATTCAAATTTTATTTGTCACATACAAATGATACAAGGTACAACATGTAGTGAAATGTGTCGTTCCAGCTTAAAACCTAGAGATGGGGGAGATACAACAAAATGTGCAAGAGGGGATATACAATAAAAAGATAAAGAATAGGAAACAATAAAACTGGGTATAAAGATAAAATATGCTATTCAAATTGTGCAAAGGAAATACCAAAAAGGTTAAAAAAAAACAATAGAAATACGCTATAAAATAAAATATGCTATTCAAAATGCGCAAAGGAAATACCAAAAAGGTTAAAAAAAAATAACAATAGAAATACAATAAAAACAAGATGAAGATAAAATATGAAATATGAATAAAAATACAAAAATTCCGAGATTCCGGATGTACGGCGAGATGGTGAAGAATCCTTCATCTTCTTGCTTTATTACGGATCTCTATGTTTCGAGTAGCTTGATAATATGTCGTTTTTGTCATATCTGTTTATATTCCATTTACCTGCCTGTAAACGCATATTAAAGACGTTAACCAATCACATTTCTGCCCTCACTTGTCGTCATGCGATTAAAAATCCCAGAGCCCCACCCACGGCCGCATTTGCGATCCTCAAGACTTCAAATCATAGAAAGATGTTTTTATCCACCTATCGGAGTTTGAGCTCTTTTCTCAAGGCATGAAGGCCTGTCACGTGACCGTATTCAGATGCGTTGATTGGTCCGACAGACTTGTGTACTTTTTTCTTACCGTTTGCATTTTTCAGTGGCGGTAGAACCTTCGTTAGAATTCCATGATTAAATCAATAAAACATTTTTTTACCCATTTTTTTGTTGGCACAACAACAAATCGCCTCAATTGCTCCTTCTTACAACATAACAGATTCATGTAAACGTTTTTATACTTTATTTTAATGTTTTCATGCAAGCTTCTCGTTGGCTCTTCTGAGGTCATCTGACAATTTGAAGCTGCTGATTTGGAGTTGTATTTATTACTGTAACCACACTTTTGGCTTTATTTTCGGTTATGGGAGTTATTTACGGGTAAATTATTTTTCAGATACTCATTGTGACCAACAAGTTGAAAACTATATGCCATCCTTTAGTAGAACGGCACTTCTAATAAAGCGCCAACATGACGAAAGAGATGAAAATTAGTTTATTTAAACTTTTTTTTTCAATTTTTTTCAAGTTAATGAATATATATTTTTAATGCATTTTTATATAGCGCCTGAAAAATCTGCGGCGTGCTTATAATAAGATTAAAAAAAAACAAAAACAAACGTTTTTTTTTTTTCATTTCCAGCTAAATTATGTTAACTTTCTCTTTACAGTTCGATTTTTTTCTCTCTATTTTCTCTCTAAACATGCATTTATTTTTTTATTTGGAAAAATTGGCTCTTATATTCACGTGCGTGCTTGAAATCGCCGATTAAAAGCACCCCGCATGTTGACTCGCTAAGATATAAAAATGGGTGCATATATTTGCATAAATATGGTATTATGTAAATCCGAAGGTTATGATGATTTGTATAACCCTACCTGAGTATCCTTTTAATGCACATGACATTTAGTGCAATTTTATTTATTTATTTTTTATTTATTTATTCAAACATGTACATGACAAATAATAACAACATAAAAGCCACAACATAATAATAATAATAGTACGATCATAATGTTCATTTCCACAATACATGTTTGAAAGGCAGTTGAAAGATGTACAACTTATCTAGTCCCGCCACTTTTTAGTTTCCACTTTAACAAATGAAGACTGTATCCACAGCGACATAAATTAACTTAAACCTTTGATACAAGATAAATCTATAACAAAAAAAAACAAAAACAATTTGCCAACATTTTAAATTATTGCGTTTTAAATGTACTTCGAATGAATGTCCTTTTTATATTTATCTTTGAAATGTTTCAATTTCAAACATAAAAAAAATTGCTTTACCTCTCCCCTTAAATTATTCCAAAGTCTTGAGACAGTAAACTGTGAAAAGCGCCTTACAAATTCTCAGAACTTGAACTTGAACTTGAACATCAGACACGGTGATGCTCGACTGCTCGACCGCTATCTGGATGTATCTCCTTAACCTCACCGCCCCTAGTTGAGCTTCCGACCTTCATGACTTTGACTACAATACAATTATAAAACCTCATTTATATTTCCGCCCTCCGCCATCGAGGATGTTTAATGTTCCGTGAAATACCTTCCCCACAGTGACAGATAATGTTCTCGCCACTGAGTAGAGCTTTGCTGGTAATTACGCTTTCAGAATTGTCTCGTTTCGTGGAACTGATTGAACTCAACGTTTAAAAGAGAATGGAGCGAAATTAGAAAAGAGCTACAGTAGCGTTCTTATTTAGTCTTCACGTGGCGCGTGAACAGTATGCATTTCGTATTTTTCCTCCGGTTAAAATTTTTTTTT
>CM051499.1:1376976-1390957 GCA_028031935.1 Paedocypris micromegethes | reverse complement strand
CGTTTGTTGGACACGTATGTGTAATTAACAGTCATTACTTTCCCGAGAATTCGGCGTTCAAACGCAACTGACACAAACTTGACATCGGGATTGTCTTAAATTTCGCAAAAATTTGCAAAACTGCCTCGTTGAATGGCGTTTGTGCTAATGCTAAAGCTAGTGTACGTTCACCCAAGACGCCAAGAAACGGGCAAAGCTCGGGGCGCTTTTAACGTGTTTGGAGAGGTCACTAAACCGGCCAATCAGCATCAGTGGGCAGGTCTACCACAGAGTGGGCGTAGACATGGAGGCGTAATCAGTGAAATTAAGAAACAATTTTTGGAACGCAAAGTTTAGTATTTAGTAAAAAACATCCACCTCCCTTTCGAGTGTAGTTCAGGACATCGCTCCAAAATTAAAGTTCCCGGCGAGTCCTCACCAGAAGAGCGGGTGGGTCAATATGGTGAGAAACTTTTAAACAAGCACGATCATTTAACCTCAGTCTGTCTTTTGTCATAAAACACAAAGCCGCGTCACTGTAAAATTTCAAAGCGATTTCACCGATAAAAAAACGATCCGCCGCTATATACCGTATTTTTTGCCGTATAAGACGCACTTTTTCTTCCCCAAAACTGAGGGTGAAAAGTTGATGCGTCGGAGCGCGGTCACCGCCATCTTAGTGTGCAATATCGCGGCATTACATACGTTGTCTCGCTTTCTTTCTCGCGCAAAATCTTGTGAAACAATTAAACCACGATTTCCAAACTAAAACAGACTTTGATCAAAATAAAACAAGCAGATTTTCTCGCGCGCGTCTTTAAAACTAAAACAGCTGCTCTTAAAGGGATAGCGCACTAAAAAACGGAGCGGCACGCATATGCGCGACTATGCGCGTGTCAATTCAGTCTGTTACACTGCTTTCTGTGTTCAATTAGTAATGTCTGTGCCGTCATTGGTAGTTGTAAATTACAACTTGTAACGAAACTAATGTGTAATACTGTATTAAGGTGTTTATATACTTATATAAAAAATATAATTCGTGAATTATCACGGTATCCACGGTATTGCAAAATCCATATCGCGGCACATCTCAATACCGCTATTCACGTTAATACCGCTATACCGCCCAGCGCTACTCTCACTGTTTACTGACTTTACTGACTGTTCATGTTGTATGTCATGTTTGACATACAATTGTTCTTAAACTGCTGTTCACTTTTATACAGTTGATATAAAATATTTACTACAGTATTTGGTTCAGAATCTTTTTTTTCTAGATTTTCCTCCTTTAGAATTGGATGCGTCTTATATGGCGAAAAATGCGGTAATGAGTCGTCAAAAAGTCGCCCGACTCCCATGCACTTTCTGCTCAGGCCTCATATTCGTGTCCTTTACAGCCGCTTGTAATAAATTGGGAAGGAGTCTGAACATTGATTTTGCCGCAGACGGATTCATAAACGGTTCAGGCGAGTACAGAACCCCCCTCCTCCTACGAGAAAGCAACGGTTGAGTAAATTGGAGCCAACACGCGCGTCGATAAGGGGGAGTGGGTGGGTTTCTATTATTCACACGCTGACCGAAGGCTGCCTTTCAAAGCGGCGCTTTTTCGCAGACAAAGGGAATGGCCAACGAGCGCTCGAGGTGCCTTGTTTTACCCTCATCGCCGACTACATCATCAGCTTTGTATTGTTAGTGTTGTCACGGCGGCCGAGACCAAGCGTCTAATTCGTTCCGCGTAATGAGGCCATTAGCGCCGCGCGGCTACGGCTACGAGCATACAGACGTGCGCGGTGCCGCGACCTGAAGCTAAACAAGAGTTTTAGCGTATGCAACCCGCGCATTTGTTGACGTTTTGCTTGTGGATGTTTTTATCAGTAACGGACAAAACCGATAAAGAAACGCTGACTTCTGTTTATGCCTTTTCCTCCAGTTCCAGTTCGTTTCCAGTGTGTGTGTGTGTGTGTTCAGAGTCGAGCCTTGGGTTTTCCGTACCCAATTTTAGTTGCAAAACTATATATATTAATATATTAAAAAAATCGAATTCTAAAATATTGCTTTTAACACCTGCACTCCTATCGTATACAACTTTATTCTTCCCAATAAAGAACTAGTATTCTTTGTCCGTGTGCTGAAAACACACTCATTCAGGCGTTTGCGAAACTTGAATTGAAATTCTACCCTTGAATTACGACCCTCGGCACTTTTGCGATTTGACATTGTGTTTTCAGGGCGAGGAAACGTTACGAAGCTCTTTGTCGTCACGTGAACGCTTTTGCTTGTGAACTTTTTCCTGTCGCGTTTCGACATGCTCTTGTTACGAGTCATTTATAAAACGCAACAAATGTTTTTCCTTCACAATGACACACAAACGTCACGATGCTGAATGATTCACACTGCACTGCGACGCTAACAAGACGTGCTGGAGAGACAAACTGTCGGCGGTTATTTACGCTCATAAATCGTAGAGACTGTAGAACACGTGTCTATGTGACAGCTGATCTATTCGCTCACGGTTCGGGATTTTCCTATTTTCTCGAGGTTGGACGAATGGGTGCGCTTTACATTTCATCTTGTCTGCTTGAGAACAGTGTAAAGTGTAGATGACAACCATACTTGAGTAATAGTACTGGTGCCTTATTGTAAAAATGACACCAAGTCACCAATTCCAAGACGACTTGAGTAAAAGAGGTAAAGTTTCTCATTTTAAAAGAACTTCAGTATTTTTCTCATACTTTTGGTTCAAAAACTCAAATTTCAGAACATCAACAAAACAAGAAATTCTTAATTTAATTTAACCTAACTTAATTCAAACGTAAACAAGACTCTTCAAACTGTGGCGTAAAGTACTTGAGTACTTTGTAATTTGTTTTGTAACTTTTGAGTATGAAAAATAGAAGCAACTTTTACTCTCTACTTGACTACATTAGGGATTGAGTATCTGTGTCTTCAAATTCAAATTCAAATTTTAATTGTCAAATACACATTAAGTCCACCTGAATATGTAGAACATGCAGCCTAAAGTTTATATAAAAATTAGAAAATATTGCTTTTAACTACTTGAGTAATAGTACTGGTACGTTACTGTAAAAATGACTGCTTTACAAGTTACAAGTCACCAATTCCAAGAAGAAAAGAGGTCAAGTTTCTAATTTTAAAAGAACTTCAGTATTTTTACTCATACTGAATTTTGGTTCAAAAACTCAAAGCTCAAAACACCAACAAAACAAGAAACTCTTAATTTATTTTATTTTCTAATATAAAAATGGAATTGAATGCCTCAATGTTTTGAAATGGCCGAACAAGTGTCAATTCAAATGTAGTGGAGTAAAGATACAGATACTCAATAACTAATGTAGTCAAGTAGAGAGGAAAAGTTGCTTATACTTTTGATACTCAGTATAAGTACAAAATAGACTAATCTACTCAAGTACTTTACTCCGCTGTTTGAGAGACATTCCGACATCTGCTGATATCTAATGCTCAACATCGTTTGTAGTTTTCGATGTAGAACGTAGAAGTGTGAAAAAGTCTTAAAAAATATCTACCCCTGCGATCATTTGTCTTAATGACACTCCCTTAAAAAATAAGCGAAAAATAGAAAAAAAAAGATCCATCTGCAGAGCATCAAAGCACATGAAAACCATACTTGAGTAAAAGTACAGATACCTTACTGTAAAAATTACTCCTTTACAAGATACAAGTCACCAATTCTAAGACGTCTTGAGTAAAAGTTGTAAAGCATCCGATTTGGGAAGAACTTAAGTATTTGTCTCCTACTGAATTGTAATTTTCCAGCAAAAATAAGTACAAAATAGACAGAAAATACTTGCGTAAAGTGACAAAGTTAATTTACTCAAGTACTTTACACCACTGTTTGAGAGACAGACAAAACAAAAGTCTTCATTGTAGAAAAAAGTGTGAGAATGTCTTAAAACTACACGTAAACGGTGAATTTCTTCCCCCCGCGATCATCTGTCTTAATGACACTCCCTCAAAAGAAAAGAAAAAGAAAAAGAAAGGTCCGTCTGCAGAGCATCAAAGCACATGAAATCCATACTTGAGTAAAAGTACAGATACCTTACTGTAAAAACTACTCCTTTACAAGATACAAGTCACCAATTCTAAGACGACTTGAGTAAATTGTTTGTAAAGCATTCGATTTTTAAAGAACTAAAGACTTTCTAAAGAAGTATTTTACTCCTACTGACATTGTAATGACGCTCATTACAAGTACAAAAACACAAAATCATCGATCATCTGTCTTAATGACACTCCCTCAAAAGAAAAGAAAAAGGAAAAGAAAGTAGGAGCCTCTCCAGGTCGTGGTCCAGAAGGTTCCGAAGACACCAGACTTCAACTTTTCCTCCTAACTGTTTATTTGTCATTTCCTCTCCTCGCCACTGGCCTGCCACGCCTCAGCCGCCGTGATTTACGACCTCATTTCATCAGCCGACGCCCGGCCGACGCCCGTCTCTACTCGTGGAGTAGTTCCGCCACTCGCTTGATTCTCGGCGGGACGAGGGCGACTCATATCCAGCCTGTCACTTTTATCGGGGCCATTTGTTTGAAGGCCAGACTCTGTGGGAGTTGAGAAGAAAGGAGGAAGAGAGAGAGAGAGAGAGAGAGAGAGAGAGAGAGAGTATGTGAAGAAAAACTGAAAGAGGTTTCTGAATGTAAGTTGGAGCTCTCAGGTGACTTTGATGGAGTTGGGTGGACAGAGAGGAAGAGCTTCTCTAACCCTTGGAGAGAAAATGTTGTCTAGCCTAGAATAACATCTCTCTCTCACTCTATCACTCTCTCTCTCTCACTCTCTGTCTCTCTCTCTCTCTGTCTGTTTCTCTCTCTCTCTCTCTCTCTCTCTCTCTCTCACACTCTCTCTAACTCTCTGTCTCTCTCTCTCTCTCTCACTCTCTGTCTCTCTTTCTATCTCTCTCACTGTCTGTCTCTCTCACGCACACACTCTCTTTCACTCTCTCTCTGTGGTTGTCCGTCTCTATCTCACTCATTATTTTTCTCTCTCTCTCTCTGTCTCTCTCTCGCTATCTCTTTCTGTCTCTCTCTCTCTCTCTCTCTCTCTCTCTCTCTTTCTCTCTGTCTGTCTCTCTATTTCACTCCCTGTCACTCTCTTTGTCTTAGTCAATATCATAGAGATATTCATAGCCATATTTCAAACACCAACTACTAATCAATAAAAAGCATCAATTCTCTTACTTATTCACACGTGCGATTAGAGACAGTTCAAACTGTGAAAAGCGCCTAACAAATACTCAGAACATGAACGTGGACTTCTCTTTCTTTGGCCCTCTCTCATTCTCAATTTCTGTCTTTCTCTCTTTCTCTTTCTTTCTCTCTTCCTCTGTTTGTCTCTCTCTCGTCTCTCTCTCGTTCTCTGTCGCTCTAAGTCTGCCCCCCTCTCTCTCTCTCTCTCTCTCTCTCTCTCTCTCTCTCTCTCTCTCACGGCTTGACAGGCATCAGAATAATGGCCCATAAACTGTCTCCCCACTGCATTAATAGAGCTTGATTTTTTCATCACGGATGCTTCGCTCTCTTCGGGTCGGTTATAATTGCATCGGGGACCTACACTGACCTTTGTACATAGATCGCAAAGTATTTGATGGGCTGATGTGATATTGCTGTTGTTTTTGTTTGTTTGTCTGTTTATTTCAGTATTTATTTATTTTTGTTCGTTTTTTATTGTAGCATAAAGCTAAATGCGTCGGTAGTATTTGTTACTTATCGAATATGCTACAACTGTTAAATCTCGTCCTTATACTTTATATTTATTTCCCCACTCATAAAAGTACCAGAATAAGCACATTGGTTTTGCTTTGTGCTTATTCTTGTATAAAAGGTGTTTTCTTCTCCCTTCACGCCACATAAACACTATAACACCAACGGCAGATACGGTGGTAGTTGTTCGGAGGCCGAAAATCAGAAAAATACATCAGGTTTGTTTGGATTTCAAGCCTTTTTTCTTTTCAAAGCCAAACTCGGTCTTCAGAGGTGACGCTTGTGCAAGTGTGTTGGTTTTTCTCCCGCTTTCATATGCGATGATGAAAATCACAAGCCCTTCTTGTTCAAACCGTCCGTCCGACGCGTGACGGCAGCGCTTAATGGATTCAGGTGACTGTAATAATCCAGACGCTTGGTTCTTCTGAAGCATCTAATCACACAAAGTCACAGTAACAGCAGCTGCCAAGCCGAGATTAAGTGTGTGTGTGTGTGTGTGTGTGTGTGTGTGTGTGTGTGCGTCTGAATGAAATCTAATGTTTACCTGCTGTAGCGAGCGTACGCCGCTTTATTAACGAACAAACAGCAATGTCCGGAGAGATAAACCTTTACCTTCTCTTGTACAAATATTGCATATATGCAGTGCTGTCAAAAGTAGTCACTTTCATTGATAGTTATAGATATTAGAGTTAAAAAGTACTTCTGTGAAGGTAAAAGTAAAATGCCCAATATTCTACGAAAGTAAAAGTGGCGTTACTAATACTGATAAAACTACTTTGAAGTATAAAAGTAAAAGAAATGCGAGGAAAAAAATAGCATTATAGAACTATATTGTTCTATTAAATTGTTGTAAATACATTGAAAATGAATGCATTTTATTACAAAGCTTCTGTGTAATCTGCGCCGCCTCAAGACACTAAATCACACAGGCTTCTCAGAGGATAAATCGGTAAAAACATGTAACAAAATAGATTCTTTTCAAATACATGTTATGAAATAATGACCTAAATATGAAGTCTTATGTTCGACAATCTAGCTTCAACGTTACATTATCTCCTTTATATCTAGTAGAAGATAAATCATACAGCGTCTCAACATCGCTGAAGCCCTTTTATCAGAATCGTACAATAATTGCATTTCCTTTCCGATTCTTCGGCGTCACACTGATCTGTTGGGTCTGTTGCATCCGAAACGGGTTGTTTTCTACTTTACGGTGTTTGTCGTCGAGCCACTACAGTGTTTTGCTAGGCTCATTGATGAAGAGATTCGTCTCGTTGTTTGACCAACGTCTTTAAATCAGACTTGGAAATGAAATTACTGCCACATCAGCACAACACAACTCATCGATCTTATAACACACTCCGCTCTGTCGTCTCTTCTGTTTTGCAGTAGAGTAAAGGAGAGAGAAGGGATAGATTCGGATTGGTTCAGAAAAGCTCGGATCTAAGTGGATCTAAAATGTCGCATCTCAAAGTCTGCAATGAGGGAATCACCTTTGGCTATATAAGGACTATTAGGCGTATGCTGTAGAGAATTTTAAAGTAAAGGAGGGGGGTAGAATCACTTTTTACTTGGTCAAGCTTTTCCACTCATTTCTATTCTTTCCTACTCGCAAGCTTGCTAGAGTTTTTACATTTTTCATTTTTTAATCCCATGCAATCTACCCGCAATGCCTTTGCGCTCGACGTAATAGACACTTTATAGAGTGTCCGGCCCTAATTCTCCATTGTTTCTCTCCATCAGATCATCTGAAGGCACACCTTGAAGACTACATGTCCAGGTTTCCTAAAGTGCGCATCGTGCGAACGAAGCGGCGCGAGGGACTGATCCGCACGAGGCTGCTGGGAGCGTCCGTGGCTAAAGGAGAAGTCCTGACTTTTCTGGACTCCCACTGCGAAGTCAACGTCAACTGGCTTCCCCCGCTGCTCGGTAAGTCATGAGTTAGACCATGGCAATGCGGAGTTATGCCAGTTTTGTCGTAGTTGAAGCAGCTGAAGCTTTGTAGTTGTGGTGGTGGTGAGCTGGAAAGTCGAGACTCATCTGCAGTTTAAATGGCGAGAGGCGTGGTCAAACATTACAAACGTTACATTTAAAAGCATAGTAAGAATAACATATTTCTTCACTTTCATTTAAGGGTGTACTTTAAATATGCAAATATAAGCACCCCCCAAGTTTTTGAGCTTCTAAATTTGGGGGAAATAAAGTGGTGCACCCTTTAATTTGTGGTGTATCAAATTTGATACGCTTAGTACATCGTCAGTTTCTAATGACTTAAATGTAAAGAAAATGTTCAAAAAAATAGTAAGTATACACTTATTATACATAATTGGATCAACAGGTGGTAGCAATTAGTTTGCCACATTCAGTTTCCAGATCAGTGATCACAAGGGGAGCTACTGCAAATGTGAAAAAAAAATGTTTTTTTTTTTTTCTCATAAAAAACTAGATCTGGAAGTCAAGGGAGGAGAACAGTAAAACGTATACTCATAATTATAATCATAATTAATTTCTATGAGAAGGATTGTCTGGTGGGTTACTTGACTATGGAGTGGTACATTTTTGTAATTGAAATTTTAACCTTTACCACTAGTGCACTTTGTATCTCTACATCTCTTATCTACGTAAAAAATAAAATAAAATACTTTATTTCTTTATTAGTTTTTTCATTAGTAACTTTCATTTTGAATCAAGAAAAAACATTTTTTAAGCTTTCCTTCAGGATAATTCCCGTAAATACGGTATAATAATTCACAATAATTGTTTAATTATTGTGTAAATTAACGATAGCTGCAAGCAGCAATATGGGGGTGTGTCCTTTACTCTGTGATTGGTTACCATGTAAAATTCCATATACCATTTCAACCCGTATGGTGGATCCTAACCACAACCTATTCGTCCATCCCTTTTCTGAACCACTTTTTTATGTCCGGGTCACGGGGAGCCGCAGCCAATCCCAGCGAAGGAGGGACACACCGTCTGGTTTGGTGGCCGACCAATCATTCATTGTCAAATTACACCATTTCATTTCTCAGTTTATATGGTACAGCTGCTTTGAGATGGTCTGCAACTGTGAAGGCACTTTATGAATAAATTGAAATAAATTGAGGCATTTGCAGAGCGAGACACACACACACACACACGCACGCACACACATTCACACTCACTTACCCCTACAGGCAATTTACCAGACGCTCCATGTTCCAGAGCGCACGGACCTGACTGGCTCTCAAACTCCAGTCACCAACCAGTCTGAATGTACAACAAAACTAGGCAGTGGGAGGCGTGTTGCTTAAAATACCCACCAAAAAGAGCTTTTTCGTGGCATGTCACTGAAAATCGTTCAATATTTCAAGTGATTCTGTAATGTAAAATAATACCGGATCATGGGTTCGATTCCCAGGGAAAGCAAGATTTGTTGAATTGTGAAAGTTGTAATGAAATGTAAGTCGCTTTGGATAAAAGCGTCTGCTAAATGACTGTAAAGTAAAGTATTTATTATTTTTTAGCTTGACTTACATTGGCTATCTAACACTAAATCTACAGTACAAGCCACACAGGCTAATTGCTACGTTCTAATTGGTCACAATGCGCATGTGTGATATTGAGACGACAGTAGCACGAGTGTGTTCTGTAATCGTGTGGGTTGTAAAATCTCAGGCATCTGTATGTAACATGAACATTGACTTTTTTAGGTTGAGCACCAAAGGAATGTAAATTGTACAAATTCGGCCTTTCCGCTAGACAGGAAGTGTATTGTCTGGAACGGAAATGTGGTTATCAACAAAAGTCTTAAACTCTGCATTGTACAGTCTGAACTTTTATATCTGCAAAATCTGCTCTTCAAGTAGAATAAAACCTTTTTATAGTATTTTATCTGAACTTCCTTCTCCATCTGTAAGCTTCTTCACTCACTGGGACGTCGGCTGGTTTAAAAATGAAAAAATAAATTTAAAAATTTAAAAATAAAACCACTTTATTTAACAAAACCAACAAAAGTCTTCTTCCTCAGGTTATTGATTGCTTCCACTGGTCCTGTAATGGGCTCATTTGGGAGAGTGAGATTTATTAATACCGTATTTAAGTAATATAAGCGTCCTTTTTTTCCAATTTTAGCTCAGAAACCTGGCAGGTGCTTATATTCGCACCCATAATTCCGTATTTTAAGTCAGGATCAATCACAAATAAACCGAAATACGTTGTCTTTATGCAGAGGTGCGCTTCTGTGTTGCGTCCTCTTTTTTTTCTTTAAATAATGGTTCCCGAGGCAGACGTGCATATATGCTTTTAATGGCTCAATAGCGAATAATTAAAGAAACATTAGCAACGCAACGACACTTGGCAGTGGCTAAATAATACTAGAAGAAATCAAAAACTATCATTAATATTGGAACAGACTGTCACATCCCCACGGACCACACCTCCCATGATCCCTTGTTCCCTATGTCATGGTTCAATTGTTCCAGCTGTTTGTCATTTGTACCTCGTTTGTATCATTATTTAAGTCTCACCTGTTCTTGTGTTCCCTGTCGATCAATATTTCGTTGAGACGTTAGTTTCTAAGAAAGAAATGAAAATGCTTCACATTTACGTTTGGTTTTTTATTTTTTGCTTGCATTTTTTTTTTTTCGCAATCTTTTTTCGCCTGCACATTCGCACCAGCCAATCAGAGTAAGCTCCGCCCTCACGTGAATCTTCTACCAGAAATCCAAACGGAAAAAAAACAAACGAAAAATCCGAAGCAAAAAAAAAAGTTTCAAACGAAAGTGTGAAGATTGCAAGCAAAAAAAAAAAAAACAAAAAAACATAAATGTGATATTTTTTGGTACTAATCTAATTCCATATGGAGTCATTTATTTTATTTTTATCTATTATAAATAAAACAACATTAAGTCACAAGTTGGGTTTCTTAAAAAGAGGAAAAATAAGTATTTTAAGAGAAGCATTTAGCTTGAAATTGAAGTTTTTAGTTTTTGCTTTTTTGTTCCTGAAAAGTCAGGCTTACATTCAGTAAATACGGTAATTTCATTAAGACTAAACATACAATAAAAACTCGTTGAACTGACCAGCTGGTCCAGCAGGGCAATATTTGGTGTTGGGCTAATTGCGTTTGGCTGGTTTGTTGTTCTTCGGAACATCTCATACGCATATTCCTGATTCTTTCTCTTCTTCCGGACTCCTTTCTTTCCCCTCATCACTTAGTCAGGCATTATACAGGGTGTTAGTTATTCCGATTAGGCCGACTTACAGCCGTGCTGAATTACTCAGACAAAAGAGTTGCTTTCACCACAAGTGAAGGGAAGTGGCCACTCGGTGCCAGAGAAACACAAAGGTGTGAAAGACGACTGCTGGCTGGATGCAGGTGGCTGGTTTATTTCTCAAATCCGTTCTTAAAACCCATTTGTGATGCTCGTAGTCACCAGCAAATCCTCAGAAACACTCCTTTTGCCGTACCCAGAACAGCCGTTTGGAGCGGAGACACTTACAGTAAGTACAGTAATTATGTATTTGCGCTTTGAGACCGTTAAAACTGTGAAAAGTGCCCTACAAATACTCATATTATTATTAGAAATTAAGTAGTATAGTATGTACACTGGCATCCGGCACTTTTTCATAAATTTGCATTAAACTATTAAATTAACAGCGTAAAGAAATGAACACTTTGAATCTGTTAAATACGCCTTTGAATAAAATGTATTATTATTTTTAATATTATTATTATTATTATTATTATTATTACAAAATTAAAGATATTTTTTGAAAGTGTTTTTATTATGTTTTCAATTTTCGCAGTGTATAATTTAAAAAAACCAAACAAACTTAAAGGGCAATTGGTTGTGAAGTCCCTTTAAACCTCTGAGGTGGGTTTATTTTACTTCAAAGAAAACACATTTTTAAACTATATAAATAACAAAAAAAATGTAGTAAATAAAAACAATAGCATAAAAACAGTAAATTAATAGCGTAAAGAAAACAACACTATTAATTGGTGTGATATGCGTTGACCTCTCGAGTCTTGAAAGGCGCCTTTGATTAAAATGTATTATTATTATTATTATTGTTAGTAGTAGTATTGTTATTATTACAACAGAGTGTTAATAATTGAACATATATTACATATTAAATACACATCTTGGTTGCATGTAAATATATAAAAACAACAGCATATAAATCACTCCATTAAATTGCCGTAAAGAAATGAACACTTTGAATCTGTTAAACGCGCCTTTGAATAAAATGTATTATTATTTTTAATATTATTAATATTATTACAAAATTAAAGACATTTTTTGAAAGTGTTTTTATTATGTTTTCACAGTGTATAATAAAAAAAAAAACTCAATTAAATTGCCGTAAAGAAATGAACTCTTTGAATCTGTTGAACGCGCCTTTGAATAAAATGTATTATTATTTTTAATATTATTGTTGTTATTATTATCATTACAAAATTAAAGAGATTTTTTTGAAAGTGTTTTTATTATGTTTTCAATTTTCGCAGTGTATAATAAAAAAAAAACAAACTCAATTAAATTGGCGTAAAGAAATGAACACTTTGAATCTGTTGAACGCGCCTTTGAATAAAATGTATTATTTTTTTAATATTATTGTTGTTATTATTATTATTACAAAATTAAAGAGATTTTTTGAAAGTGTTTTTATTTTGTTTTCAGAGTGTATAATAAAAAAAAACAAACTCAATTAAATTGGCGTAAAGAAACGAACACTTTGAATCTGTTAAACGTCCCGCGATCATTGGTGTCGGTTCCCGAGTTTGAGGCGGCGTTCCCGGTTGGTCCTCTGGTGTTGAGGGAAAGTGCGGGTGACAGATCTGGGACGCTTTAGCATCTGCCGACTGATGGAGAGCGAGTCTGGAGCTCGGGGTCTTCTCTGCTCGGGCCTCGGCGGGCCAAACCTACTTTGAAGTGCTGTAATTGTTTTTAATGGGCGTACGTGGCTTTACGCTTCGTAGGGTCGCCGCACTCGGCCATCAGCCGGATAGATGGAGGCCCGCGAGACGCTTCTTCTCCGTACGTCATGTGACACGTCTCTCCTTTCTCATCTTGCCTCGTCCTTGCAGACCAGATCGCACGGAACCCCAAAACCATCGTGTGGCAATTCAGGCGATTTGTCTTAAAAGGAGGGAATAGATGTTTAAATAAGATAATTATGTAATTAACCATCATTGTGTCTCGTTATGTGAGCAGAGACTCGGCTGCATTTCTACCTGTTGGCCTTTCCTATAATGGGAGGCGCTGTTGCTCAAATACTGTTAAATGGACCAATAGAGCAGATTTTCAGCTGATTTGAGTTTCTTTACATATAAGGCAACTTGTTTGAATAAGTTGTTGCTCCACCTCATTACACCTCAGTGGTCAAGACACATGGGTTTCTGTTCATATTTTATGATATAATGTCAGATGCTTCTATACACATTATTATTATTATTATTATTATTATTATTATTATTATTATTATTATTATTATTATTTTAATTCAATCCGTTAGTACACGAGCCCCAATCAACAAAGGATGCGAATTAATACTTATTAGTGTACATGTTTAATTTGATTCAAAGATGTTTTTGCATTGGCCAAGTAGTGGATAGTTGATTCCTTTCAAAGTAAAAATGTCAAGTGATTAGGTGTAACAAGTTGCCGCAAATGTTTTGCTGTGATTCAATGAGACACTTTTTTCAGTGTAGGTTCTCGCCAACAGATGGAATTCCATACACACGAGTTTGGGAATAAGTGTCTGAAACGTTAAGAACCATGCTACCGCTTTCTTTCATCTTGACCATTCCGAAAAATAGCTGAGCAGAAGATCAGTGGGACTGTCTTGGGTTTTAACAACAGCATTGCAAATTGTAATGTTTCCTTTAACCTCAGCATCTTCAGGTGAGAGATCTTTGGATATGAAGGTCTCTGAAGGCCATTCTTCTCTTTCTTTCCACAGAAAGCTAGGTTTTTGTCAACAGGTGGAATTCCCTAGACACGGATTTGGGAATAAGTGTGTTTCTCTTCTTTCCTCGTCCTTGCAGACCAGATCGCACGGAACCCCAAAACCATCGTGTGTCCCATGATCGACGTGATAGACCATAACCACTTCGGTTACGAGGCCCAGGCCGGGGACGCCATGCGCGGAGCCTTTGACTGGGAAATGTACTACAAGCGCATTCCCATCCCAGCCGAGCTCCAGGGACCCGACCCCAGTGACCCCTATGAGTAAGCTCCAACCTTCATTCTTTACCGCCGGTTAACGAATCCAGTGATGTCAT
>CM051499.1:1356024-1376971 GCA_028031935.1 Paedocypris micromegethes | reverse complement strand
GGGGGGGGGGGGTCGGCCTGTAAAAAGTTGAAAAAAGTTCAAACGGCGTGTCAGGAAGCTTTTACACTTGATCTAACTCAAAACATTTTGTTTTCTGCCTAGCCATCAGTGTGATTGTAAAAGGCTTGCTTTGATTCAGATTAAAAGTAAGTCTTGTAGTGTAAAGTAAACACATTCCTTTGAAGTAAAGTAAAAATGTGGTTTGGAGCCGGAGATGGTGATGAGAAGAGAAGACCTTGTTTCTGGGATTGGCCAATGAGCCAATGAGAAGCTTGCATGTGCTGTTTTTAAAACTCTTTTAAATTTTAAAATATATCATAAGCACATGTACATAATCTTGTTTCGTTGTAAGAAGGAGCAATTGAAGCGATTTGTTATTTACATAATTAATTTTTTTAAACATCTATTGTCTAAAACAATGCGTCTCGTTATGTGAGCAGAGACTCGGCTGCATTTCCACCTGTTGACCTTTCCTATAACGGGAGGCGCTGTTGCTCCTGTCTGTTAAATGGACCAATAGAGGAGATTTTCTGCTGATTTAAGTCTCTTTAAAAGGCAACTTTTTTTAATAAGTTGTTGCTCCACCTCATTACACCTCAGTGGTCAAGACACATGGGTTTCTGTTCATATTGTGTGATATAATGTTAGATGCTTTTATACACATAATTAATATTATTTTTTTAATTCAACCATTTTAGTTTGCATCCAACAAAGGATGCAAATTTATACTTATATTAGTGTGGTGGTAAAAATGTCAAGTTGATCCTAAGTAAAGTGATTAGGTGTAACAAGTTGCTGCAAAATTTTTACTGTGATCCAATGATGCACTTTTTTCAGTGTAGTTTCTCGCCAACAGATGGAATTCCATAGACACGAATTTGGGAATAAGTGTGTTTCGGGTTCGGGTTTGACAAAAGAAAACAGATTTATTTCACACTGTGCCACATCGTTATCGATAACCATCGCAAAAAAAAAGAAAAAAAATTACACAGAACTACAAAGTGAAATTTAATTAATGCCGCACTAGTGAAACGCAAACGAGTGAACCTGATTCGCATCTCAGCTTTTATTGGCAGATGAATTTGCTTGGTATTGCATGCGGTGACCTTATTTTATCATATTAAAATGTATATATCATAAAACAAAAATTATTATTATTATTGTTATTACTGTTTTATTTATAGTTATACACTGGTGTGCAGTCAGTCAGTGATTATTGACTATGTTTATTACTTTGTGACCATGTTTATTAAACATTACCCGATCAATAAATGGACATTCTTTATTCTGTAAGTGGCATTTGATTTGATTGGCTTCTGAGCTTTTATTGGCCAATGAGAACGCTGGGATCGGTCGCTTTGGAATTGCATGTGATGACCTTTTGATCCCAAAAGCTGGTCAACAGGAAGCGTGTGAATTCATTCCCGGCTTATTGTTTGATTTAAGTTTGGTTTAAATCAAATCAATCGGTGTAATATCTTTATCAATAACATCACAAAATGTATTATTTTAATTAATATACAGTTTATTCCAATGTGTTGTATTGTTTTAAGATGTATACATTATATAACAATTATTAATATTATGATTATTGTTATTATTATCATCATTATTATTACGTGCAAAGACTCGTTCTTACTATCGACCGTGTTTTTTAAAGGTTTCTTCTCACTTTTGCTAGTGGAATAATTGCAACAGATCATCACATGATCACAAACACTGTGTCGCTGTTTAGCTGCTGCTTCTGTGTTCATTACAAGCCTGACAATCACTGCGTTACACAAGAGATGGACCTTCGGAATGTTATTTAATAAACATAATATATATTATAATTGATGGATGGATGGATGGATGGATAGACAGACGGATGGATGGATAAATGGATGGATGGATGCAGTGGCGGTTCTAGGCATGGGCGAACGGGGCAGTCGCCCAGGGCGGCATTTTTTCCATGTCACGTGGGGGGTGGCACGAGCGCGTCCGCTAAGCGATTTTCTATTATATATTCGCGGCGCCCCTGTTTGAGTTTACTGAAGGAGTCGTGCATAGAAAATGTGAGAGAAGTGAAAAAACGGAGGCGGAGAAGCGGCGCACACGGAAATTCACGTTTCTCAAATATCGAAGCCGGCGGCCGCACTAAACTAAGTCTGCGGCGCGGCCGAGGGGGATAATCTGTTGCCTCAAATCTTTAAAGCTATCGGGTACACAATTTAGAAAAAAGAGACATAGAGAAAACGAGTAAAATTTAAATGTATGCTACAGCATTCTCTGTGTCCCTGTCATCAATAAAGGACTTTAAATACAGTGTTCCATATACGGTGAAGAAATGTATCCGTGAAACATTGTACTAATTTTTTTTTTAAGTGAGTGAGATTATTTTCAAAATACATACATCCAATATATGGGACATTTTTAAACATGTTCTTAACATATTTTAGAAATTTATTTTTTGTCTTTATGCGGTATTCTAATAATTTAAATGTAATCATTTAATAATGAGTGTGTTGTTACATTTAGAATTATTATTCTATGTTTTTTTTTAAATAGAATGAGTGTGTAATACTAATTTTATAAAAAAGTGTGTGTGGGGGGGGTAGATATGAATATATAGATAGATAGATAGATAGATAGATAGATAGATAGATAGATAGATAGATAGATAGATAGATAGATAGATAGATAGATAGATAGATAGATAGATAGATAGATAAATAGATAGATAGATAAATAGATAGATAGATCTTTTATCATCTCCAATTTATCCAATTTATGGGTGGATTGACAGGCAGATATTTTAAAAGGATGGATGGATGGATGGAAGGTTGTATAGATATTAAAAAATATAGAGATGGATTGATGGAAGGATTGACAGACGGACAGATCGTTAGAGAGTGTGAGAGAGGGAGAGACAGATGAAGAATGGTTGTTAACCAAGTCAGACCTCATTGTGGTAGAGTAACAGTAAGTTGGTATATTGTGGTGTTTATTGTCTTCTTTTTTTTCGTTACTTTAATTGTTACATTTTCCATTTTTTTGTTAATGCACAAACCCACGTCGTCACAAACACTCGTGTCTATGATTCACACGGTGCTCTGTTGGTACTAATGGATAGACAATTATACTGAAGCAAAGAACCATCACATTTACTAAAAGCTTCTTACTAAATACAAAACACTGTTTGCCACCACAAAAGAAGAAAAAAAACGTATAGATCAAAGACAAATTGTAACAGATGGTATTACAATAGCTTCACATTTCCCCAACGAGATTGAATCCAGAGCCCTGCTACTCCACGTAGACAAGTGGACATTTTTTCCCCCTTCTTTTCTTCTTTCGATTTCTGGCCTTTCACTTTTCCTGAAGTGTGTTTCATTGTTCCGTCTCCACTCTGTTATCTTTCTGGATCTGCTCCGCTGCCGTGTGAGATTGACCCTGTTAATCTTCAACTGTTGTGTGTGAGTTGGAACTGAAAAGTGTCACAAAGGCCTGTTCTGAATCTCAGGAGCTGCCCACTGCTCCGGGTTTGTGTGTGTGTGTGTGTGTGTGTGTTCCAGTACTTGAGTAAATACTTTACTCGAGTATTTTTGGCTACTTTGTACTTGTACGGAGTATCAAAAATAGAAGCAACTTTTACTCTCTACTTGGCTACATTTGTGATTGAGTATCTGTATCTTTACTCCACTACATTTGAATGGACACTTACCGTTTCTCGCTACATTGTGATTGTGCGCGACAAGTCGACATCTTTTTTTACCGCGGTTAATTTCTCGGGCGGACGAGGTGAATATCGCCATCTTGCACTTTTTTACACATTTGAGTTTGACTAAGACTGACTGATAAGCAACTTTCTCATCTATTTTGTTCTGAGGTGTTAAATTTCCTTTATACATTGGGAATTAAAACCTCATGAAAATGTAATTCGGAAAAGAACGGTGTTCTACCGTAAAAGTTGGAGATGTTCCGATGCTTTTCAGGATCATTATCAGAAAAAGCACTTCATGTAACGAATCTGTCTGTGTTCTGATTGGCCGATCTGAACGTGAGGTGATAATGGTGTGAGAGTGTCTGGTCCGTGATAAAGACGGACATTTCTCTCTGATCTTCACTTTCACTTCAGAAGGTTGAGATGCTGGTTCCTCGTGTTTTAATAATGACGAATCAATTCTAACGCGTAATAGCTCGTTGTAATAATAAATGTGACGAGAGACGAGCGCGACTGTGAAATCACGCCTGTTACGACCATCACATCACATATTTACGGTAATTAAAACACGACTCTAACGAGGAGAATCTCACATTACTGGATTAGACTCCGACTCGGATCACGTGACAGTGAAGAGCCACTTCAGCCTCGTGATTGGACCGGTCTCAACCAATCAGGCAGGACTCTCGAACAATAATTAACCTGTTCCGGACGTTTAGTTGGTGAATTTAAAAATGTTTCTTTATTTAAACTCGTGTGAGATATGTGTGTTATGAACAGTGTTGGGAAAGTTACTTTATAAAAATAACTAAATGCTAACTAAATAACTTTTCTAATTATTTCTAATTTCTTATTTCTAAATTGATATTTCTACACTTCTTCTCCATTCATCACGTCCGACATGTGATCCTTCCTTATTAGCAAAGTGCGCCGTGATTCCAGCTTTGCAAAATATTGTACTCATAATACTTTTGTTCTATATACGAAGTTATCTGGCAACCTTTTAAAGTGAAACAGTCTGTCTAAAAGTCCATTCATTGCGCGTTTAAAAAAGGAAGAGAGAAAAAACTGCAACAGCGATCAACGGCGATAATAAAATTTCACACAACAAACAAATTTAACGTCAAGAGTTAATGCATTAATTTTGACAGCCTTACTAAATACTTTAAATCGCCGTGTCAGCGCTCCGCAGAAACCTCACAGATTACTGTGAGACGAAGTGACTTGAATATCGGCATTTCGTAAAACAGCCATTAGCTGCTGCAGCCGAGTCCGACGTCTCCACTTCGAATACGACTGTCGCAAACTGTCGCAAATTTTAAATTATTTCGAATTTGGAATGAAAATTAAATAATGATATTCAGCATTATTATTTTACACTGTCATGCGAGTACATAAGTACCATATTTACGTGAAAATAAGCATCTGTTTGTTTGGGGGTTTTTTTTCGAAATTTTGACGCTCAAAAACTTGCAGGGTGTTTGTAATCGCCGATTGCACAGACGTCTGTAAATATACGCGCCCATTTTTCCGTATTTCAAGTCAGGAGCGATCACAAATAAAGAAACATTAGACACGCCGCAACAGGGACAAAATAACACTGGAAGAAGTAAGATTAAACCAAATACAATTATTAATATTACAACAAACAGAAACTACAAACCACAATTGGTTAGCTTAGCTAAGGGCTAACAAACGGGTCCAATGTGTCATCATAGAAAGTCGAAACAGTCGAAACTGAAGAACACGGGCAAGGAGTAAAAAAATCCAAGGAACAGACACAATCAAAACGCTGGGTCGCTGCGTAATATAATATAAATATAACAGTAATGATATGTAATATAATTAAATAATATAACAAAATAATATAATAGTAATATAATATAAAAAATAATAATCCTTCGCTTCGATTCTCTTCACAGCGTCAGATAAACAGAGAACTCGACGGGCCTCACACAGTTTTTCAGTGCATGCGCGGACTGGTGCAAAGACTCCTGGGAAATGAAGTTCTGACCACTAGAATCGACTTTTTGTTATGTATAATTTATGTAAAAAGTCACAAATTAGGTTTGTGAAGTAAAGAAAAATTGCAAGTTTAGGAGAATATTAACGTAATTGAACCAGAAATGTAAAAAAACTAAATGTAATTTATATTTTCTGTCTGAAAGTACAGGGTGCTTATATTCGCGTAAATACGGTAACTGTAATCAAACGACCTAAAATGAAACCGTAATTCGTTACATTACTTTTTCAGTGAAAAATGTCCGTAATTACCAATTTAATTGCAGTAACGCGTGACTTTGTTACACCCAACACTGGTTATAATATTTTGAATTTTTGGTTATAATAGCATCAGTTTAGGACTCCGAATTGGACCCATATCCCATATTGAAATGGCGCTGGAACCAAAAAAAAGCACGATGGGAACATTCCAACGAACCTCCTCACGTGTTCTCCTGTATCTTCCGTCTCCTGCACATCTTTCCGTCTGGAGCTAGAAAGAGAAGCCTGGCCGTGGGTGGTGAGTCGGCTCTGGTCTGCTGGCTGTCAGCTTTCTGAGCTCTAATCTCAGCCCAGCACATGTGAGATGCTCCGCCTGATAGTTGGCGGTGGATGTGAGGTCTGGAGACCATCAGATTGCCTTCCCGAGTATGAAGGTTGAAATGATGTTTTTCACAAGGCGCTGTGCATCTCTTTCTCGAGGAGTCATGTGATTCGCCTCTTCGTGGATTGATGCCCGTGAGCCGTCTATCGTTTGGTTTCCATCACGATCCAGTTTGAACGAATGAATGAACGAATGAAACAGTTGGATGAGCGCATCCCTGAGAAATCCCCAAAACGACTGACTAGAAATACGGAAAAATGGGAGCTTGTATTTACGTGTATATTTGGTATTTTTTGAACGTTTTTGAGCGTCTAAAATAAGGGGTGGTTAAATTCGCCTTAATACTGTAATTTCAATGGCGGAAATTCTTTGACACGCATCCCTGAGAAATCCGCATATCAACAACACGTTTCCATTTATTTGTGATCGCTCCTGACTAGAAATATGGAAAAATAGGCGCTTATATTTTTGTGCATATTTGGTATTTTTTGAACGTTTTTGAGCGTCTAAAATTGTAAAATAAGGGGTGGTTATATTCGCCTTAATTCTGTAATTTCAACGGCGGAAATTATTTGACACGCAAGCTAATTAAGATTTGGCCTAATTTTTGGCCTAAGATTTGGCTAATTCGGCCACAGAACAAATCCCGCCTTAGTTAGACGTCAGTTACCTTCGCCATGTCGACCAAGAAAACGATGAAGATGGTACGATTGGCGGATGAATGAATGGACAGTTTGATGAGCAGATCCCTGAGAAATAAGCGTAACGACAACAGTGATGGGAATAACAGCTTTATAAATAAACGGCGTTATACATTTTAAAATGTAGCGACTTTTCAGACGCCTATAGCGACACATCTTTTTAAAACGCGCCTAGCGACAAATCTAGCGACTAATATAAATCTATCATAGCTTATATTTCTATTACTATTATATTACTACTTATATTATCTATTACTATTATAAAGTCCACACTTCCTGACCCCGCCCTGGCTAGAAAATGGATGTAAATGTAAAATGTTTGATTTGGATGAACTACATAAAATATATGTCGTACATATCAGCGATAACTGACAGAATTGCCGTATACAATACATATTGTGAGACTGCAGTGTGTCTACCCGAGTTACAGTTTTACTCATTTATTTTTGGTATTGGAGTTGATAATGCTCTTTGGACTTGTTTGTTGGAATCACACTGTTCCAATATTAACTCAATATTATAATAGTGTAGATTTATGTTCTAAGTTTTATAATAACAATGCTTATATTTTTATTATATTCAGTGTCCATTTCAGTTGCATTTAATATTCAGAGCAGCCAAATTTTTTGACAAATGTAATTTTAAAGACTAAATTTTTTTTTTGAAAGTAATGCAATAGTTACTTTCCCTGGTAATTAGCTACTTTTATAACAATGTAACTCAATTACTAACTCAAAACTTTTCAGTCCAGTTCTGGGTCAAAACACAATTTGGAGGAAATTAGTAGTAAAGACGCCTGTAAACGTCACAGCCCGGAATAAATATAAAGGCCGTACGAACACCAGAGAGATTCTCAAAACCCCCTAATTAGTGAAGAATCACATGCTTGAAAAGCCATATGCATTATGAAAGACGCAAAACAAGGCGCAGATAAAAATATCTTTACTAAATTTGCCTGCTTTAATGTGGAGCGTCTCACCAGCTACACCAGGAACACAACACACTAATAACGGTTTATTTATCATATAATAATATCATTAATTATATTCTCTGTAGAACGGAAAGTAATTTTAAGCGATTTCAACGTTCAAGAAAAACGTCAAGAAAAAGTCAAAGAGATTCTGATTTACAGATTTTAGATTTACTCAGTTAGTTAGTTTGTTTTGTGACAATTGACCTGTACATTATTCACGTTGCTGTTGCATTTATAGAGTGATGAAGGTCTTTTTTTGTCTTTAGACTGAATGGTTTACTTTTGACCTTTTTTATTATTTATGAAATTTAATTATATATTTTCTTTAATGACTTCATTTTTAACTCTAACTTTTCTTTTTAATGACTCTTTCTTTCTAATTTTGGAACAATGATGTTCATGTCCAAATGGACATTCTTCTTATTTAGAAAAGAAGATTTTTTCGTAATAGTGACTTTGCGTTGTTCTGGAACTGAGAAAACGCTATGTAAATAAACTTGAACTCTTGGAATCGCATTAATGTTTTGATGTTTGAAATATTACAAATAATCATTACAACAACCCTCACCTCACAATTGCTGTTTGTACTGATGTTTGACATACCATTTCGACCCTGTTTCTATATAGTTTTTGTCATAAGAAATGCATTTTTCTCACTCAAATGCATGAAACGTACAATATGGGGTGAAAAGTTGAGGTTTTTAAATAGATCAAAGTGGAATTAAGTACAGTGGTACCTCGACTTACGAATGTCCCGACTAACGAAAATCCCGAGTAACGAAACGCTGCAAAAATGTCGCACCGCGTTCCGAAATATTTTTTACGAATAGATATAATAATATTTTCTAAAATTATAATACTTTTACGAAAAGGATTGCGTCTTTTTCTTACCGCTAGCGTGCAGGGAGACGAGAGTCCAGACGTGTGTAAAACAGTCGTTTAATCTTCTGTAATCGACTAATAATCTTTATATTTGTGATCGCTCCTGACTGGAAATTTGGAAAAATGGGCGTTTCTATTTACGTGCATATTTAATATATGCGCATATAAGCACCGCCCAAGTTTTCGACCTTCTAAAATTGTAAAATAACGGATGCTTGTGTTCCCGTAACTACAGTATTTCCAATGGCGGAAATACTTTGACACGCAAGCTAATTAAGATGTGAACTGGGCCACAGAACAAATTCCGTCGTAGTTAGACATCCGTTACCTTCGCCTCACGTGACTTCTTCTGCACGTTAGGATTCAAATGTCAACAGTGGCATTAATAATAATGGGGGTGTAATTTTCTGCAGACCTCTGACATTTTATGTGGCATTTTTTCACACTAGTTGTAGGCTTGACACTTCCAGGCTGTACACGTGGACCCTTGACTCTTTTACACAACAGTGAGTTTGGGTTTCCAGCTTCTACAAAGATTCCCGCGCTTGGTGGAGAAATTGTGTGTGCTCTCGCTAGCAAAGTCGAAATTCTCGGAGACGTCTGGCACTCGCGCTGACCTGAGGAATCGTTGGAACCGTTCTCGAAAAGAAAACAGCGTATACGCGGCTCCAACATTCGAGTAGCGACAGGATTGTGTTTTCCTCAAACTTTCTCGTCTACTGTTTATTCCCCCTCTCTTTGAAAAGCCTTCTACACGACATCAGCTAACAAGCTAAAGTCTGAGACTGAAACCTCCTCGCCGACCTGATCACTTCTCAAACGCCGTTCTTGTTAAGAAGTTGGGTTGCAGTAGAGCCGACGAATCCTCTCTTTCCTCGCGAATGAAGACAAAACTAGATTCACGATTTCGTCTGGTTGGAGAAATGTAGAAAATGCTAAATTGTTGAACGTGTTTATGGAGCCACGTTTTTAGGGGTGATTGTTGACGATAAATTATCCTGGAAATATTAAACAAAGAGTCTCTAAATCTATCGGCATACTGTGTAAAACAAAAAAGTATTGAACACAAAAGGGTTACATTTGATTAGGTTATGCCATATTTATTTTACTGTGCTGAGATTTGGGGGAACGCGGGATAGACTCTTTAAGTAAACTGCCAAATAAAGCTATAAGAATTGTCAACCCAGTAGGAAATTTCGAATCACCAAATCAGTTGTTTATTAAGAACAAGAGTTTAAAACTAAAAGACATTGTAAATATTAAAATACTTGAGATCATATACAGAGTCAATAACAATTTAGTTCCTGTAAGTTATTAGAGTTTTTTAAGTTAAGGTGTTGGTTGATATACTCTAAGAGGGTTGTACTTTTTTGAACATGTTAAAGTGAGAACAAATGTAAAAATCAGGTGTGTTTCAGTTGCTGGTGTAAAGTTATGGAATGAACTGAGTGATGAGTTAAAAAAATGTACTTTGACACAATTAAAAAAAAAACAGTCTTAAAAATAAATGCATTGATCATTATAAATAATAAAAAAAAGAAAATCAAGGAAGAAAACAAGAGAGTAGTTTTCCTGATATTCTTGATCTGTATTTTGTTGTTGTAGTCTTTGTTATTTCTTGTTTTGTATGTTGGTTGTAAAGCGGATTCAGTTTGAATCTGAATCAGAATTGACAAAGATGTAAGTTGATAGGCAACTATAAGCAACGCGTCAACCTTTTCCTTTTTTTTTGGTCAATTTTGCGTCAAAAAGTTTGCAGGACAAAATGCCCATGTTATGGATTTCGGACCAAGCAATAAATTGAATTGAAATGGAAACATCCGTAGAAGGTTCTGGCAGGAAACTTGTGCCATGGAAACCAATCAGTTGGAGTTCCGATGTCTCGGGAGAGTTTTTTACGTTGGCCGGATGCTAACGCTAATCTCGCCGATCCGCCTGGTGGATCCTCTTGTGAAGCGTCTGCACTTAGTCTTAATATAGATCTCACAGCCTTTTACCAGATGAAAGAGCCTTTGTGCGGAGATCACAGCGCCTCGTGCCGTGACTTATCCACCTCGCTTCGCCTCGACGTTTGATTGACTGCAGAAGGTTTGTGAGCGCTAACTAATGGATTCATGGAAGGGAAGGCTTCACCTTCTCTGTCTTCTGACACGACATCATCTACCCGCACGATAAATCTCGCCAGGTTTTCAGAGAGTCGGCTGGTGGTAGTGTCGCCCCCTGGTGCTTCATTTTGGGGTGGAAAGTCACTTTAGGCGATTTCAACGTTCGAGAAAAACTTAAACGTTCTTGATGATTGACGGATTTCAGATTTACTCAGTTAGTTAGTGTTCACGTTTCTGGAAGGATAGTTCAGTCAAGTCTGTGTTGAGCCGAAGAGAAGGAAAGACACATTATCTCGGCTTTACTTACTTAACAGACTTGTAAATTGCTGACGTTGCTGTTGCATTTATAAGAGCGACGAAGCTCTATTTTTGTCTTTAGACTGAACTCTTGACCATTTTCATCATTGATGGAATTTCATTATTTATTTTATTTATAGTCATTATTTACATTATTTATTTTCATGAATGACTTCTTCATTTTTCTGCTGAAGCTGAAGCTAGCTGCGGTAGGCCAAGTTTGATTTCTGTCGGTCAGTTTGACAGAAAAAGCAGAAGTGTCAGTGTGAATGACTGAGTGACAGCGTTCTACCTTGATGGGGACATTTGCATAAGTGGGAGTGTCTTTTGTCTCTCCAGGTGTGAATTTCATGAATATTCGCTGCTATTGTCCCTCCCACGCATACGCCAGTGTTGACACAAAAACTGACTTTACCTAATGTAAACTATTTTATTCTTTCTGTGAATGAGATAACATGAGTTCACATATTTGTGAAGTAAACACGTTAGCCTACAATACTAGGTTGTTTAACGTCTGTTCACGACTTTGCAGTATGAGTTTTATGGCCTTATGTCAACTACTTTTTTTTTCTAAAAACGTACAAATCACGCATAATATTATTTTGAAAAATGATAGAACGTACATCGATTTTGCTCACATGTTATTGTAGCACGAGCTCGCGCTGAATACAAAACCAGTGCTTTTTGGCCAGTAGTATGTTGTACGTAGATGAAATAATTACAAAAATCAGAGCCAATGAACAATGGACATTTTTCTTATTTTTATCCCCTAATTCCGCTTTGCGTTAGTCTGGAACTAAAAAAAGCCCTATATAAATAAACTTGAACTTGAACTCTTGCAATTGTCAATGTGTTGATGTTTGAAATAATCTACTCTGTAGATTTTGTTAAAAGAAACTTTCTACCCTGTTTCTATATAGTTTTTTTTTTTTATAAGAAATGCATTTTTCTTACTCAACCACAAACTTACAATTTGGGGTGGAAACATTAAATTGTTGAGGTTTTTAAACGGATCAAAGTCGGCACAGTGGTACCTCGACTTACGAATGTCCCAGATAATGAAAATCCCGAGTGACAAAATGCCGCAATAATGTCGTACTGAGTTCCGAAATATTTTAGCTGTACGAATGGAGCGCATCTTTTTCTTACCGCTAGCATGCATGGAGACGCAAGTCCAGACGTGTGTAAAACAGTCGTTTAATCTTCTGTTATACGTCAAATAAACAAAAAAAAAATCAACAAAAACAGTTGTTAGTTTCGGATATCTTACTTCCGGAATATACAATAAGCTTGTCTTCTCCCGGAATGGAGGCATGTTTTTTTTTCTCTCCCATAGAGCCGCTATCTTGAAATGACGTTGTGCAAATCCCTGAGAATTTCACAAGTTCTTGCTTCCTTCCGCTCACCTTGCCAGTCCGTCTCCGCCTGTGGAAGCAGGAATGATCCCATTTCCATATATTAAAGACCTTCTGTGGCCTTTTACTCATTAGTGAAGGCTTCTCTAATAGGGTCACATTGTCCTCCATCTTCTGCCTTCTGGAGACGATGAATAATGGATTCCTGCTGCCTATTTGCGTAAATGGTGATTCGATGCCTTTGCCTTTCACACGCGTCCTTGCTAAGTGTGTACAGTTTACACTCTCGCAACTCTACAAGTGACGTCTTCTCGTGCGGTGTGATAGGATCCTCAGAAGGTGTGATGGATGGCAGCAGACCTTTCTTTCTGCACGCGGTGACCTTGACTTTGAGCAAGTGCGGTGGAAATTATTCCCCACTGCAAATCTCGTCTAAGTCTCGCTCTGCCGTTTCTCGGAACCATTTACGCCGTCGCACAATAGGAACGAAAGCAATGATTATTCCGCCCGAAAAAAAACGCTCCCTCCAAGCCCTTTCAGACAAGATTGGACGCTTCCAAATGGAGGTCTTTTCTACCGAGGACAGAAAATGTCCGGCTGAATTTGCCAGGAACGGAAGTAAATGGTGGATTTATATTTATGGAAATCTCGGGAGACGGATGATGGGAAGAGAATGAGAGGAAGAACGAAGAGGAAAAGCTGATGAGCTTCCCAGCCTGTGTCCTCCTTGCTCCACAAAGACATTTAAGCTTCATAATGTCGTATTTGGGGAGGAAGCTAATTGGATTTATGTTGCTCAGGCTCGGAATGCAAATTGCGCTCGCCGACTTTTTTTTTTTTTCTTTTCCCGCCGCTGAGCGCGATCTAATGGACGAGTCAAAGAGTAAAAGCGGTCGTAAAGGAAGATGTGTGTGCTCTCTGATTATCAGGGGTGTAAGGTACTTGAGTAAATGTACTTGGTTACTTTACTTAAGTATGTTTTTGGCTACTTCGTACTTGCACTGAGTATGAAAAATATAAGCAACTTTAATTCTCTACTGCACTGCATTTCTGATTGAGTAGCAGTACTTTTCACTCCACTACATTTGAACGAACACTTATCGTTACTCGTTACATTGTAATTGTGCGCGACAAGGCAAAATATTGCCATCTTTAGGCTGCTGAAGGTAATGGAGGCTATTTGTGAATTAGAAACCACAAGAACGCAAATTAGGGGCGTAAAAATGTGTTTTACAAATGTTATTATATAAAATATAACTTTATATAATACATATAATATATAATTTACTAATCAGATTAATCATTTTGTTTTATATCTACTTGCAAATGTAAGTGATTGAGACTGACTTTTTGTTCTTTTTATCTACTTTGTTCTACCAGTTTTCAAACATTGAGGTTAAATTCTGTTTCTGTCTTGGAAAACAATAGTTTGTTTTCACATTTATTTTTTTTTTGGCCTAAATTGAGCACGAATAAAAATACTTCTTAATACTCAAGTTCTTTTAAAATTGAATACTTTGCTACTTTGACTCAAGTCTTTTGGAAATTTGTGACTTGTATTGGAGTATTTTTTACAGTAAGTATCTGTACTTTTGCTGCTGATTATACCGACGTAAAATTTTTTACAATTACTCCACACCATTCCAAGATATAAATACTACATTAGGATAAGACCATGAAAACATACTAACGTTATAATCGTTTCAGCATCACCTTAAAAATTGAGTATTGTACGTCATTGTACAGTCAGTCCCGAGATGAGGAAACTAAAGCCGGTTACAGAATAATCACTTAACTAGCGGATAAAGCATTCCAGCAACTAGCCTATCAGATCAATTTTTGGCTTTCCGAGTCCCTACTATGGATGTGTGTCCCTATAGATGAGGATCGATAGCAGACACACTCGGCTGCTCGTCTGCAACCGGGCTGAACAAATGAGCATTTATTTCTGAATGAGCACAAAGAAAAGACATCGGTTTCTACGCTCCGCCGCTCAACCAAAGGCATTTCCTGCGCATTTACAGCACAATGCAGCCGAGGGAGGGCTTTGTTTGGCCTTTCAATCACACTCTGAATAATTACCGGTAGAGAAGTGTAAGTGAGGTGTGGAAGAGGTACACCTTGTACATTCAGAGAGAGAGTGGGTGAGGAAAGAGAGAGAGAGAGAGAGAGAGAGAGAGAGAGAGAGAGAGAGAGAGAGAGAGAGAGAGAGAGAGAGAGAGAGGAAGGAACGTGTGAGTGAGTGAGTGAGAAAGAGACTCAAAGACAGAGAGATGAGAGAGAGAGAGAAGGAGGAACATAGTTAGTGAGTGAGAGAGAGAGAGAGGGAGAGAGAGAGAGAGACAGAGAGAGAGAGAAAGAACGAGAGAGACAGAGAGAGAGAGACATACAGAGTGACAGAGAGAGAGAGAGAGACATACAGAGTGACAGAGAGAGAGAGACATGGAAAGAGGGAGAGATGGACAGATAGAGAGAAAGAGAGAGCGAGAGGGGAAAGTATTACACTAAAGAACAACGTGAATAATCTGAAGAGCATAAACTAAGTTTTAAATTTGCCGTTTGAAGAGTTTACAGTTGTTTTTATCAGCTTCTGCAGAGGGGGCGTGTCATTGGGGCGGGTCCTGCGGGAGTGTATTTAGGTTGCTGTGCTGAATTGTAATAGAAATGGGAGCAGCAGTGGAGTAGCCGAGGTGGTGATGAATGCTAATGAGTGTGAAGCCGAGGTCAAGACCCAGCCAGTCCCAGAAGACCCGGAGCCAAAGTAGCCCCAGAGAGTGTCCTATATACAAGTGTGTGTGTGTGTGTGTGTGTGTGTGTGTGTGTGTTGCACCTGCTCTGTGGAGTAGAGACACAGTAATGTCCTCTCTTCTGCTCCGTCTTCTACACACATTTCTCTTCACTGATCTGTGGTCAGTCGCACTTGAGTCGCACATTGACGATACAGTTCAAGTTTAATTCAATTCAGGTTTATTTACAAAGCACCTTAAAAGCAACTAAAGGTGGCCAAAGTGCTGCACACGACCAAAAACCCATCAAACGCATATAAGATATAAAAACAAGTATGAAACCAGGGTAAAACAACAAAACGCAATACAAAAAGTAGTTTGTAATACACAGAGCGTCACGCTTGAATTAATGTAAACTGGAATATTTTCACACAACGACTTTAATACAAGAAAAAACTCTGAATTCATTATTTTTTGTCTTAGACAACTGTTCGTCTGATGCCCTGCTTTGTAATTCAAATAACATGAGCCAAACAACAGTGGCAAAATCAGTGGTAGTGTGGTCTAGGGCGGAGTAAAGGGTGGTCAGGGGCGGAGTAAGGGGTGGTCAAGAGCGGAGTAAGGGGTGGTCAGGGGCGGAGTAAGGGGTGGTCTAGGGCGGAGTAAGGGGTGGTCAGGGGCGGAGTAAGGGGTGGTCAGGGGCGGATTAAGGGGTGGTCAGGGGCGGACTAAGGGATGGTCTAGGGCGGAGTAAGGGGTGGTCAAGAGCGGAGTAAGGGGTGGTCTTTATTTTCTTTATGGTCTTTATAAGGGGTGATTATTTATTCTTTCATTTTAAACAAATGTTCTCAATTCCTCCCTATCAAATGCAATATATGACTAAATATATTAAATGCAATATATGACTAAAACTGTTACCTGTTAATGTAAATCATGTTTTTATTAAGTACTCTGTCGGCGAGCCCTGAAATGCAAGTACTCGCAATTGTTTTCCAAAAAATTGGTGACCAAAAACCCTGATGATCTAAAAATTTTGAAATTTTGACATCTCTTTGAAATCGAACAACCAATCAACATGAAACCAAAAGTACCAGCACTTATTTTTAAGTGCGTCTTTGGAAGTCACTATACAATAAAAGGAAATACTAAATGGTTAAACGCAGAGAACATGTTTGGAGTGTGTATCTGATCACACCTGGCCACTCAACCACAGACAAATAAAGTTTGGCACGAAAATGTGAAGATTGCAAGCGAAGAATAAATAACGGAAATGGGAAGCATCCATTTTTAAATACACATTTCAGAGATTTATAATGAGGTAATTCAGCGGCTGATTACCAACAGGAGCTCAGGAGTTTTGCACTGCGGGTTCATTTCACCGCAGTAAAACATCTGTCCTCCAGTCGTAAAACCAGTGAATGCTGGTTTAGAGCAAAAGGGCTTAGAAACCGTTTCAACGCTTTGCGAAATGAAGCATAACTCTCGATTACAAAACTGTTCCCGTGATAGAATGTATGACAGTAAAGCCTATAATCGGTAAATTATCGTTCGAATAACACCAAGGTTGTGGGTTTGGTTCTTTGTCTGTGTGTCGTGCAGGTTACGACAGTTATTTTTTTATTTATTACGGTGTTATTTAGCCACTGCTCACGTCACGTGCAACCAAATTTAAAATATATAAATAACAAATTTATCTGAGAAACTGAAAAAAATCAACCTCATCCCCACAGCAAAACTTACCAGTAGCTAAATAACACTGGAAGAAGCTAAAATAAATCAATCTTAGTCTCCTGGATTTAATTTAATTTACCTGCATACCTTTTATTCTTGCCATATAATTAAATCAAGAGAATTCTTCTTAAAAGGATAGTTATCATAAAAGTGTATCTAATGATAAGTCCTTCCCGGTTTAAGACGTAGCTCTACATATGCGCATCACTTAGTAAATGTTTGATGAGCTGAGCTGAGGATTGTAAAATAAGCCCCTTGAGAAAATTCAGAAATAAAAGTCTTTTCATGGGATACAGAACATGTAAGTGACCAGAAAGTGCAGAGCGGATCCAAACTAAAACAATCAAAGGTATTTTATTTAAAAGTGAGTGAGTTTGGTGGTAAATACTGTATTTTTACGATGATAAGCACACCTTTTTTTCAGTCTTAGAAGCTCAAAGTGCTTATAGTATAGGTGCATATTTCAAATATTCAGATTAAAATATATAAATTATAAATATATATAAATGTATATTAAAATATATAAATAACAAATTTATCTGAATAACAGAAAAAAGAAACATTGTCCACACTGCAACGCTTAACACTTAAAGTGGCTAAATAATACTGGAGGAAATGAAAATAAATGGAATTAAATTAAATAAAATAACATGCCACCGTGAATTTGTTTGTTTGGATTTGCTGTTGCTGTTGTGACGTGAAATTTACCGCTGTGGGACTAATAAAGGATTTTTCAATTCAATTCAATTCAAAAAACCAGAATACGCCCATATACGGACATGGAAAGTGGAATCATAGCACTCTACTACATTTAGAAATAATATTTATCGTTTCTATTTTTTTTTTGTCTATTTTTCGAGTTAGGTTGGTTAAAACAGGTATTGTTAATAGAAGTATTTAACCAGAATACCAGGTTTTTGGAAA
Source organism: Paedocypris micromegethes (assembly GCA_028031935.1). NCBI lineage: Eukaryota > Metazoa > Chordata > Actinopteri > Cypriniformes > Paedocypris > Paedocypris micromegethes. Next base: position 1,358,969 of record CM051499.1, on the reverse strand, counting down.
GTCGGAACATCAAGGAAGTAAGTAGGTGCTTAAATTCGCCTATTAATGGAAATACTATATTGTGCCTGAAAAATCCGGGTGGTGCTTTTTTTTTGTCTCAATAAGGCATTTTGTGTTTTTGTGATGACAATTTTAGAAACTAAAAATAAAATGAAATATAGCCGCAATACTCACCGCTCCGCCGCCTGCCCCTCCCTTCCGCGATTCAGAACAATTTCTGCCATTAAGAAAGAATAGCGTATTTTGGTGGTCGCCATGGCAACACAGTTGAAAATACAGCAATACAACTAATTTTTTCGCTCTAAATTTAAAATTGTTTGCCAAATTCTATTAAGAATGAATGGTGGATTTTGGTCATTGCCACGCCCGCAGGATAAAAGCAGGATAAAACTTGGAACAAAATTACTTTTTATTATTTAGGTCATTATTTCATAACATGTATTTGAAAAGAATCTATTTTGTTACAAGTTTTTACAGATTGATCAACCTCCAAGAAGCCTGTGTGATTTAGCGTCTTGAGGCGGCGCAGATTGCACAGAAGCTTTGTAATAAAATGCATACATTTTCAAGGTAATTACAACAATTTATTAGAACAATATAGTTCTAAAATGCTATTTTTTTCCTCGCGTTACTTTTACTTTCATACTTAAAAGTAGTTTTATCAGTATTAGTAACGCCACTTTTACTTTAGTAGAATATTGGACAGAAGTACTTTTTAACTCGAATATCTATGCTTCTAACGAAGTAACGAAAGTGACTACTTTTGACGGCACCGGTTATTAACACTAGTCACCTCTGGTAAGGCGAGTGCCTAATCATTGCAACCCTCCTGTTCTGATTCGTTAAATGCGTTGCTAATGAAATGAAACCGTTAATTCGACCGCACACTAGCTGTAACGTACTGTTCCTTTGTCTCTGCTGTTTTATCTTCTTTTCTCTGGTAAGGTATTTGACCTGGTCTTGTGCTCCACTGGAGCAGAACTCTTCTGATGAGGGCTTTCTCTGCTTCATTCATCCGCCACACACACACACTCCACTCGTCCACATCGACCCACGCCATCCAATTCAGACCTAAATAGCCAATCAATACCGCCACCTACAGCTGTTCCCACATCCGTGTATTTACTCGCCATTGTAACCTCGCCTCAAGAGCGGCTCGGGAATCCACGAGGGCTGAAGAACACACACCTTCTAAACCCGACGCGTGGTTGCGCATGCATGAGCGCGCTAGTAGACCAGAGAACTAGCCGTGTCTGGTAAACCGTAAGATATGAGTAGAGGTGTAAAGTACTTGAGTAAACTTTTAAAAATACCTAAAAATACTTTAGGTATTTATGGCTGCTTTGTACCGAGTATCAAAAGTACAATTTAACTTTAAAATTAACTTTTAAATCCACGCAGTCCCAATAAATTTGTGCAATCCAATCAAATTTCAAATTCAAATTCAAAATTCAAATTCAAATTCAAGTTTTATTTGTCACATACAAATTATACGTGGTTTTGTCGTTCCAGCTTAAAACCTAAGGATGGGGGAGATACAACAAAATGTGCAAGAAGGGAAATACAATAAATAGATAAAGAAATCAAAGATAAAAAAAACGATAAACAGGGTATAAAGATATAAAGATACAATAGAGTACAAGTACTAATAGAAGTACAAATACTATGATCAGTGTTTCAATGTCTAAAGAATATTTTCCCCTTTTTTTACACATTCGTCATACTTTTTTTTGTAGAATCATTTGTATTATACATTTATACATAATGTATATATACAAAATTTTTAAAAATTCAAAAAGTTTACTCAAGTACTTTACTCCTCTGGATCCTGCCTGGAGCCTGTTGATAGGTCGCTCTCATTAGTGATGGGATGCTGGATTCTTTTAACTAAGTTGCATATTCAAAGATTCAAATTTCAACTCTCTCTCTAACACACACACACACACTGTCTCTCTCTCACTAACACACACACACACACACACACACACACACACACACACACGTATAATAGAAAGTCTGTTGCCTATATTAACAATAATAAGCATCAATGCACAAACAATTGTAAACAATGATAAATATTATCATTTGGATTTTTTGTTTGCTCATTTTAGTTGCTCGTTTTTGCACGGTGGAACAATGATTTGTTTTTTGCATTCTTGTTTAAATAACGTTGTTAAAAGTTAATAACTTTGTGTTATTCTGATGTCCAGGGTTAAATCTTTAAAATAAAACATATTCCAGAAATGTAAAAGAATCGTGATTTTTTTCTCTAAGCAAAAAAAATTGTGATTCTCATTTTATCCAGAAATGTATAACTATAAACGAACTTACTAATGTCTATTAATGCAAGAACGGATGTATCTACTGATGCTTAACAAATGGTTCATGGCATGTAAGTTCTACACTGTGTTTTTGATTAATGCTTAACCTAAATGAATCTAATAAAGGGTTTTACTACGGTGAGTAAGTGTCCTCGTTTTCCCGGACATCTTTTTTACATCTAGTTTTATAAATTCACGAGAATGTCCAGGTTTCACTCTTTTTCATAACGCGGGTCCAGGACCATTACGCATGTAGAGAAATTAAAGAGTCTAAGACTAATATATGGTACTTTTTTTCAGCGCATGTACTTTTATTGTATTACAGGAGTTCATTTTGCACAACAGAATGTTTGCAAGAAGAAGCAGATGTGTGTTATAGAGAGAGAGAAACAGAGAGAGAGAGCGTGTGTGTGTTATAGAGAGAAAGAGAGAGAGTCTAAGTGTATGTTCGAGAATGAGAGAGCGAGAGAGAGAGAAAGTATGTGTGTGTTAGAGAGAGAAAGAGAGTCTAAATGTGTGTTAGAGAGAGAGAGAGTATGTGTGTGTGTGTGTTAGAGAGAGAGAGAGAGTGTGTGTGTTAGAGAGAGAGAGGGAGTCCAAATGTGTGTTAGAGAGAGAGAGCGT
>CM051499.1:1337837-1354732 GCA_028031935.1 Paedocypris micromegethes | reverse complement strand
GTGTGTGTGTGTGTGTGTGTGTGTGTGTGTGTGTGTGTGTGTGTGTGTGCGCGCGTGCGTGTGTTTGTGTGTGTGTTCATTTTTATTTGAAAAGTAAATAAGTATATAAGATAAATCTGATAATCTGGACAGAGCGACACATTATACATTTACTTTTCAAATTAACGTTAAATGACCGTTAAACAAACTGGTCTTAGTCCAGTCTGAACAATGATAGACAATGGACATTTTTATATTATATACTTTTTACATTTTTTTATATATTTATAAATAAATACATTTATATCTACATATAGTTGTACATACATTTTACATTTTTACGTTTATATATTATAGACTCCTTTTCCTCATTTTTGAACACAGATAAAAAATGGACATTCTTCTTCTTGAAAGATTCTATTTTTTTCCCCTAATTTGCATAGTGACTTTGCATCGGTCTAGAACCAATAGAATACATAAATAAACTCAAACTAAATCTGTGAGTTAAAATTGTCATTGTGAGGAAACGAGTTGTACATGCACTCGCTTCGCTACCAGCAAATAGAGTAAAGATGATCCCCGTTTAACCCTTGCAAAGTCTTGACATACTGAATAAATAAACCCAAATAAATCCTCTCCCGACTCCCTGGCATCTCTGCCGCGTTTGTGATGAATATGCATAAAAAATAATCCAAAAGCGTGCTGTCATTCTGCCCCCTTACATTAGCATATTTCATCACGCGTGCACTAATAAAAGAGTCTACTTAAGCTAACAGACACTTTCTGTCACGTGTCTTCTTCTGCGACACGTCCTTTCCGAAGAGATGTGCTAATTCCATCAGTTCCCAAATGGCAGGATTAAATGCTAGTGTCACAACTCACGTTTGACACAAATGATAAATATTGAATGCACTGTCAAAATCACTAAACATATTGTTTGTTTGTTTGTTTCAAAAACTCAATGGCTTCTTACGCTGTGTACACGAAAAATCTACGCATAAATCAAGCTCAACTGTGTTTTTCGGACCAGGCACAGCACAATTCTAACGCGTACCAGTTATAAACTTTATTTATTACAAATATTTTTCCATATTGAAGATGCACAATTTTTTTCCCCAGATTTTAAGACGCACTGTCATTATTTTACATTTATTTTAGGAACATAACTGGGTAGGGTGACCAAGCGTCCTCTTTTCCCCGGACTTGTCCTCTTTTTACCTCGTGTCCGGGGTGTCCGGACGGGTTTTATAAATTCACGAAAATGTCCGGGTTTCAGGCTTCTTCAAAAGACCATGACACGTTCGCCAACCGTGCTTTCAATTATTTGAGAATGGAATCGCGCGTCTCGTTTTGAAACAATACCAGACGGCTATTGTCCCGTATTTTTTTATTTTTTTTTAAAGCAGCATCTAATGCGAATCATCTCATGCAATTTTTTTTGAAGACGTGACATTTTTCTACTCTACTCATCGTTAGTTTGATTGGTCTTTGTAACTGTCTGTGAGGAGGGCGGGGCTTAGAGAGAGAGCGAGAGAGCGAGAGAGAGAGAGAGAGAGAATTCAAATGGCTGATGCTTCTCCAGGTTTAACTCCGTGCGTCTTAATGTTTCAGAGCTTGTTTGTTATGTCAGCCACATAAATATTAATTTATCGCCTGAAACGTCATAGTTAATATATTAATAAACAACATAATTCCCATGTAACAAAAATGAGCTAACATGAGCTGACATTTGAAACTTTCTATATTATTAAATTATTTGTCGTATAAAAACTTCCCACTACTATTGCTCACTAGATAGATAAATATTACAGTCGTTGTTGTTATTATTATGTATAATGTTGAAGCTGGTTTTTTTAACAGAAAAGCTAATTTGTAGAACACTATTTCATATAAATTAATTAATCAAATTGTTTATTTATTCGAAAAGTATACTATTTTTTTTTACAGATATAAGTTTTTACAAATTACCTTTTTTTATTACAGAAGTTAGTTTTGCACCATTGAAGCATATGACCTCCGAGAAGCCTGTCTAAATTAGTCTCAAGGCCGCGTCCGTTCTCCTATTTTTTGGAAATCAAAATATGGTCACCCTATAACTGAGCCTTATTGGATAGGATAGGATAGCCTGTAGTCACGTATTAGTTGTATTATTATTTAGGATAATTGGATCCTCCGAACACTTATAGTATGAAAATGATGATCATGATGAAGACAGAATGCTACAGAAGACCATGAGTCGTGTTCTTCCAGGTGTGTTCATCTCTCTCATGGAACGTCCCATCACAAGATGGGGCAGAAAAGGAGTCTGTGCCTTCTGTATTGGGTGGCAGTTGGGCAGTGATGTCACAGTGACACGCCCTAGCAAAGAATCAGGCTACCTGGAAATGGAGCGTGGCCTTGCTTAGGGTGGAAGAACCTGAATCTTCTTGGAGGTTGAGCGGGGATTGAAGTCGCTTACACACCTCCTTGAAAGAGCTCCACTACTTTTTCTCTTCTATCCCAACTCATCCACCATATGGCAGAGTTTTTAGCAGTGGACATGAGCAATGTGGGGACAAAAGGGAGCTGTCTTTTTATTGTTTTCCCCTATTTGCATTATAGCGTGGCTTTCTCGAAGACCCTGGAAAGTGTTGAAAGCCCTCAAAATGGGAACTTCAATGGTCTCTTGAAGGATTTCATGGCTCATTTGGACAGTGACCCCTGGACAAAATGCTCTCCTGAATCAAAACGCAAGAGATGCCTTGTTATAGGTCTTCTGTTCCGTCTGTCACAGGTGTTCATCAGCGCACATGGCTCCAGTACGTCCTGCGATGGTTTTCCTATCATTGTCTTTTTGTGTAGTATCAGGTCTTCAACATGTCTTGGATGCGTTTGAGTTTCCGAGCTGTCAATTGATCCGCCTGGCGCTCAGTTAGATCTGGTGGCATAAGTGTAAGCTGGACGTACTTGGCAGAACAAAAGCATGGGTCTGCAGGGAATGTCTTGTACAAGCTTCTGTCGGGGAGGTCTTCATCTTTCGCCTCTGGGAAAACGTTCAGTCAGATCTTGAGAGAGGTGGGCAAAATGGATTCGGAATGAATTATGCTGAGCGTGTAAGATCTCCGATGCATGTTCCGGTATCAATCCTCGAACCCAGTGGAGGGATCTTGTGAAGATGAAGAAGACAACTTTTGAAGATAGTACTTGTGGGACATCTTAAGCTGCTGGCAAGTGCCGACAGGCCAAGAACATTGTGCTCCAGAAGGAAACAAAGGCAAAAACTCTTGGAGAAGTTCGGTGAGGCTGTGGAAGAAGACTGTCTGCCTCAAAGAGATTCCGGAAATCAGTTTGACGTCTCAGGATGTGGAAGCAGTGCCAACACTACCGTAGAAATGTGTAGCTGATGACCTCAACTGGAAGTATAATGTCAGAGAGTTTGTGTTTTCCTAGCCACTATCGGGTTTGTTGCTTCTCTGTGGTCACAGACATAGTCAAACAACGGGCATAGTCGCATAGTCAACTATCTTCCGTCTACTATTTCTGCGACTGGGAAAAACTGGGAATAGTGTGACCGTGAGAGGAATACGTTGACTAAACTGCTTTACGTGTCCCAAAACTCAAACTTATTTAGGGTTCTGTTGGCTAATCTATGATCTTCTTAATCTAAGAAATGTACTATACTGAGACTGATCCGAATACTCCAAACCAGATTGGGACATCCCTTAACCTAAAGTGTTGTTTGCTCACATAAAAATGGTGCCTTGAATCTGCCAGTTGACCTACTCCATAGTACAGTTCTAATACGTAAAATATTTAGCGCCGTTTCAATCACTTACCATTTAGAGTGTGTTAGTTCTAAAACCTTTTATGACTGGTTCTTCACACCACACGATGGTTAAAGATCACGTTTTCTTCAGATCTCTCCAGCTCTTCTCTCTGCTCCTCACTTATAATCTTCATTCAGAAGAGGAAAGATAGGACGTCTACAGACATAACATGTGGAAAAACATCACCGTATTAAGTCATTGAAAGAGAGAGAGAAAAGAAGTACCTTAAAATGGCGTAAGAACCTGACATGTGAGCAAAGGGACAGTTACGGGAAGTTACACACACTTTGAAAATGTCAACTCAACCTTCTTCGTTCACATTTCAAGCTTAATATTAAACGTTTAAGGAGATTTTTGAAGCACATTTTCCTCAACGGTGTTTACAGAATTGTATTAAAATCACAATTATCTGCATTGCTCGGCTCTAGTTGTGCACAGATGTTCTCTAAGATGGAATATAAATGCCTCAGACTTCATGTTCCGTCTCCTGCAGGTCTCCTGTCATGGCCGGAGGCTTGTTTGCTGTGAATCGACAGTGGTTCTGGGAACTAGGAGGATACGACACGGGCCTTGAGATCTGGGGAGGAGAGCAGTTTGAAATATCCTTCAAGGTGAGTTAATCTGTCCTTGTTTGTGCCGCCTCTCTGAGAATGTGCCTGGGAGTTCCTGACGGCCTCTTAAATAGATAATCGAACGGTGCAAAACAAGTTTACCTCAGAACTCAGTGTGGTTTAAAAATAGGCTCCACAAAAGAACAACATTCAGGAGAAGAACGTCTAACTCTTGATAACTGCAACGTCCTTTTTAACGTTCCTTTTGTGAAGGAAAGTGTTTCCTACTTGGGTGTAAGGTACTTGAGTAAATGTACTTTGTTACTTTACTTAAGTATGTTTTGGCTACTTTGTACTTGCACTGAGTATAAAAAACAGACGCAATTTTTACTCTCTACTCCACTGCATTTGTGATTGAGTAGCAGTATTTTTTACTCCTCTACATTTGGACGAACACTTAATGTTACTCGTTACATTGTAATTGTGCGCGACAAGCTGGAATTATTTATACCGCGGTTAATTTCTTGGACAAATGAGGTGAATATTGCCATCTTTAGGCTGCTTTAGGTAATGGAGGCTATTTGTGAATTAGAAATCACAAGAACGCGAATTAGGGGCGTAAAAATGTGTTTTACAAATGTTATTATATAATATATAACTTTATATAATACATATAATATATAATTTACTAATCAGATTAATCATTTTATTTTATATCTACTTGTAAATTTAAGTGATTGAGACTGACTTTTTGTTCCTTTTATCTACTTTGTTCTACCAGTTTTCAAACATTGAGGTTAAATTCTGTTTCTGTCTTGGAAAACAATAGTTTGTTTTCACATTTATTTTTTTGGGCCTATATTGAGCACGAATAAAAGTCCTTCCTAATACTTAAGTTCTTTTCAAATTGGATACTTTGCTACTTTGACTCAAGTCTTTTTGAAATGGGTGACTTGTTACTTGTATTGGAGTAATTTTTACAGTAAGTATCTGTACTTTTACTGAAGTATGACTGTCCTGTACTCTTTACACCCCTGGTTTCCTACCTAGACAATCTCATTCTTTAGCTTGTTGACAAACTCCAGTACGTCTCTGGCTTGAAGGTTGGGTTGTTTGCAAGAGTAGTTGTAGGTGAGATGGAGATGTTTCGGCGTGTGTGTGATCCAGCCATCGCTCGAGTCTTTGGCGAGTGATTCAGCTTTGATTATCAGGCTCAAACTGCCGCTGATTGATGTGAGGAAGCGTTGTGTTTATTAGGTTTGACACGCCTCACCCTCCTCGCTTTCATTAGGATCTAGTGCTGATGCCGAACTCTGTCATTGGAAAAGCTTCCTCTGTGCCTCCGCTGGCTCCATGGCAACCGCACAAAAATGAATTTAAGGCTTTTCTTAACCTTGGAATTCACCTGACAGAATACAGTGTCTCCATCAGGGGCCAGCAAGCTAATGCAGTCTGAGAGAAAACTCTCTTTAGATCTCTCTCTCTCTCTCTCTCTCTCGCTCTGTCTCTCTGTCTCTCTCTATCTGTCTGTCTCTCTCTCTCTCTCACTCTTCTTGTCTCTCTCTCTCACTCACTTTCTCTCTCGCTCTTTCCCTCTCGTCTTTTTGTCACTCTTTTACTCTCTCGTTCTCTCACTGTTTATCTCTCTCACTCTTCTCTCTCTCTTTCTCTTTCTGTCTTGCTCTTTATCTCACTCACTCTCTTTCACTCTCACTCTTTATCTCTGCCTATTTCTCTCTCTTTTGCTCTTTATTTCTCTTGCTCTTTCCATCTCTCTCTCTTTCTCACTTTTTACCTATCTCACTCTTTGCCTCACGCAATCTCTGCCTCTCTCTCAATCTCTCTTTCTCTTGCTCATGTCTCTTGCTCTCTCTCGCTCTTTATCTCTCACTCTCCCACTCTTTATCTCTCTGCCTCTCTATCTTTCTTACTCTTTACCTTTCTCGCTCATTCCCTCGAACAATCTCTCACTCTTTCCCTCTCTCTCTCACTCTTTATCTCTCCCACGGGTCTCGCTCTTTATCTCTCTCTCCCACTGTCTCTATCTGTCGCTTTCCTCTCTTGCTCTGTCCCTCTCTCAATCTCTGTCTCTCACTCTTTACCTCTCGTGCGCTGTCCCTCTCACTATCACTCCCTCTCTTGCTCTCTCTCTCTCTCTCTCTCTCTCTCTCTCTCTCCCTCTTTCACTCTCTCAACCTCTCTATCTGTTTCTTTCTCTCCCCTGGACTCCCTCTATTCTATTTGACTCTCTCTCTCTCTCTCTCTCTATCTTCTCTCTCTCTCTCTCTCTCTCTCTCTCTTCTACCAAGCACTGTCCGAGACTCATCATTTCGTTCGACGTAGGCAGCTTTCCAAACACAATTCCAGTCGTCAGGTTAAACCCTAGTCCTACTCTTCTTCTCCACGAGCTTTGTGATAAAATAGCTGGTGAACGAAACGTGCAAAATTATGCACAAAGCTCCATTTGTGAAGGCGTCTCTCTGGCTCACGTGAGAGATCTGGTCTGCAGGGACCTTCTCCTGCTCGAGAAACCATCAGCCTGGACTCCTTCACCTTCAGCCCGTGTGCCCATCAAAGCTGAAGTAGAGAGGAAACCACCAAGAAGCGGCAAATTAAAATCAATAGTTAGATGGAAAAAAGACAGAGAGACAGACAGAGAAATTTCGTCTGTCTGTTTTTTTTTTTTACCTCTTTTCTTAGATTCTTAGATGTGTGTGTGTGTGTGTGTGTGTGTGTTCCTGCATTTAGCACAAGGTGGGGACTTAGGGTCACTTGCAGGGTCTTTGTCTAGGGCTCCACAACTCTGAAGGTGGTTTAAAGGGTGAATATGTGATTTTAGCCTTGAGGTTATAACTGAGTGTGTGTTAGTGTCGGAGTAAAGGAGGGGGAGGGGAGTGTGTGGATGTTTGGGGTCACAGTGAAGAGGGTGGGACCCCACTATGAATGCATATGTGTGTGTGTGTGTGTGTGTGTTTTCTCCTTATGGTGTGTGTGTGTGTGTGTGTGTGTGTGTGTGTGTGCGCGTCAGTGTGTGTGTTTACGATACTTCACTATGATAAAAATGCAAATGTGTGTATGTTTACTTCACTATTGTGTGTGTGTGTGTGTGTGTGCATGAGTGTGTGTTCACTATGGTGTGGGTATGTGCGTGAGAGCGTGTGTGTGTGTTCACTTCACTGTGTGTGTGCATGCTTACTTCACTACAGTGTGTTTGTTTGTGTGTTTACTTCACTACAGTGGGTGTATGTGTGTGTGTATTTACATCACTACAGTGTGTGTTTATGTGTGTGTTTACTTATCTACAGTGTGTGTTTGTGTGTGTGTGTTTACTTCACTACAGTGTGTGTTTGTGTGTGTTTACTTCACTACAGTGTGTGTTTGTGTGTGTGTGTGTGTTTTAGTCACTATAGTGTATGTGTGTGTGTGTGTGTGTGTGTTTTAGTCACTACAGTGTGTGTGTGTGTGTGTGTGTGTGTGTGTTTACCTCACAGTCTTTCTGTATTGCTTGTGTAGGTGTGGATGTGCGGCGGCAGCATGTTTGACGTGCCTTGTGCGCGCGTCGGCCATATTTACAGGAAGTACGTGCCGTACAAGGTGCCTTCAGGGACCAGCCTCGCACGAGTAAGTGGAACCTTCACTAAAGACGCAAGCTTCTTCTGCAGTGGCCTATTTCTCCCACCACACAATATCGTGAATTCTTCTTACTCCAATTCTGCACAACATGCGTGAGAACAAAGTCGGCGAGCTCAAACGCAGGAGAAAATTATTAAAAATAAATATATAAATACATTATTATACAGTATATATATATATATACACACAAAAGTTCAAGTTCAGAGCATTTGTAAAATATTTGTAATATTTATATATATGTATATTAAAAGCCAACTGTACCTTTTTCACTTATTTTGTAATACTTTATTTTACTAATTACATTTGATTAAATTTACTAAATAAATTATTCATTTATTTTATTTTTTTTATCATAATGTACAGCACTGCCAACTACTTTCAGTCAATATCATAATATAACCTAAACATAAATTAATAATGACATTTTTAGTTGTTTAAGCAAATAAAAAAGGGGGCGGGACAAGAAAAAGAATAGTTTAATGTGTTAGTATTAAAGTATTATTTAGTGTAATGGTTTTCACGACATGCGGTGATGCGTCTTTGTCCTGAGCAGAAACGACATACTCTTAGAAAATATTTCTTTGCCTTCTTTCATTCACCTTTTACGATTCTATAGACCTTCATGTTTCTTTATTTGTAACTGACATGTTGTTTTCTGACTGACGCAGAGATAAAGATTTGATTACCTGGTAAAATGGTTTGAGCATCTTCTAGTGTTGATGACGCAATTAATTCATCCTTTCCGCTCACTATACAGAATACGATACAGTATAATATGATATACAACACAGACATACTTACAACGTCTCATTTCTCCTGTGTAATGTGCTTTTACTCTGATTTACTCTGAAGGCTGAAATTGAGAGAGTGACTGACGCTTTATTACATTCAGAATGAGCGGCAAGTTTCTATAGTCGCATTATTAGTATTTTATGTATATTTGCACGGAAATGAAAGTTGTGACATTTCCCTTTTACCGAATCAGTGTTGGGAAGTAATTAGTTACAGTTACTAGGTATTTCTAACAAAAAGCAACTAAGTTAGTAACTGAGTCACATTGTTATAAAAGTAACTAATTACCAGGGAAAGCACTGTAACTATTGCGTTACTTTTTGCAACATTTTTTTTTTTTCATTTGTAAAATAATTTGGCTGCTGTCAATATAAAATATGTTAAAATAATGAATTTGTTAAATGAATGAAAGAATAAGATTATTATTATTACTATTACTATAAATCACTGTACAATAATCTACATTAATATTGTTGTTGTACAATGTGAGAGACATAAATCAAAATCAAAATAGTATTGTAAATATGATCATTAGTATAGTGAATACAAGATCACCAATAACGTTTAATATTTATTGCACGGACCACACAACTGGCCAACAAATAAGTGTAAATATGAATGATGCTTCTTTATTAAGTAAATGAATAAAATTCACAACAGTTTAACAAGACGTGTCCTGCTCTCAATATAACTCGGCTCATCGCTGACTCCTGCTGGCCAAGCGCAATACTACCGTATGGTAAATGGACATTTAATCTAAGCCAATCATCACGTTTTCAGTCGCCCCTCGAACACACCCATCAGAGAAAAACACGGACCAAAACCGCTTCGGTGACCACGATTATAGTAACGCCGCATTTTTGTCACTAGCGATAACGGCGTTGTAACGCAGGAAACAATAATTGCATTAGGTTACTCGTTACTGACGTTGTTAGTATCGCCGTTTATCACTGCATAGAACTGATTGCATTATTCTCTCTCGTCAGAACCTCAAGCGGGTTGCCGAGACGTGGATGGACGAATATACGGAGTTCATCTACCAGCGGCGCCCGGAGTACCGCCACCTGTCCACCGGGGACCTGAGCGCTCAGAAGGAGCTCCGCAAGCAGCTCAAGTGTAAAGACTTCAAGTGGTACATGAACACGGTGGCCTGGGACCTGCCCAAATATTACCCGCCTGTGGAGCCGCCGCCCGCCGCGTGGGGAGAGGTGGGTGGGTCTGACCACGCCTTCGCTCGGTCAGCATGTTGCTTTGAAACAGCAGTGTGAATTGAGATTGTGACAGTACCTCCTCCCCCAGGGGTTGCCCACCTTTCTGCTTTGCACTTCATGGTTTTTTTTTTTCGTAAAGTCTCCCGGGAGAGTAGGAGCTAGTGGTCTGCCCCGTCTGCCCAATCCGCCCCATTCTGAAGCCGGAGACACTGTTGATATCAATCGACAGGCTGAAAATGTCCGGATAAGTTACATGTTGCTTGCAAGTTTGATGGTCTTGGATACAAATCAGAGTAGGCCCGGGCGAAGCTAGTTTAAGGCCCGGTCAGGAGTCAGATTAAGGCCCGGTCAGGAGCAAGTTTAAGGCCCGGATGTTAGCAAGTTTGAGGCCGGGTCAGGAGCAAGTTTAAGGCCCGGTCGAGAACAACTTTAAGGCCCGGTGAGGAGTAAAATTAAGGCCTGGTTGTTAGCAAGATTAAGGCCCAGTCGAGAAAAGTTTTAAGGCCCATTCGGGAGCAAGTTTAAGGCCGGGTCAAGAGGCCCGGTCAGGAGCAAGTTTAAGGCCCAGTCAGAAGAGTTTTAAACCATAGTCGAGAACAAGTTTAAGGCCCAGTCAGGAGCAAGTTTAAGGCCCAGTCGAGAAAAGTTTTAAACCATAGTCGAGAACAAGATTAAGGCCCGGTCAGGAGCAAATTTATGGCCCGATCGGGAGTAAGTTTAAGGCCCGGTCAGGAGCAAGATAAAGTCCCGGTCAGGGGGAAGATGAAGGCCCTGTCGGGAGCAAGTTTAAGACCCGGTCAGGAGTAAGATTAAGGCCCGGTCAGGAGTAAAATTAAGACCCAGTCGAGAACAAGTTTAAGGCCCGGTTGAGAACAAGTTTAAGGCCCGGTTGGGAGCAAGTTTAAGGCCCGGTCAGGAGCAAGTTTGGCCCGGTCGGGTGTGACTGTGAGAGCAAGTTTAAGGCACGGTTGGGAGTTTGCGTCTCTCCCCTGTGGGAACAGATGTGCTGTAAGCAGCGTGCGTGTTATCGGTTTGAACTCGCTGGTATTTCCCGTGAGAGTCACAGGCTTGACTACAGGAGACGCTCAGGATGGAACGTTCGCGCACACACGACTTTCTGTAGCGAGGAAGCGCGGAACATTTTCACACTCGGTCGGTTTCGAGATGTGGGTAATGGCACAATGTTCTCTGCAAGACATGCCTGAGTGGATCTGAGACGCGGCGCGTGTGGCGGGAAAGTATTTGCAAATGCATGTGATATATGAGAAGCCGAGAAACGCAAGACGAGACGCATTTCTCACACGGGACGAGCTGCAGGAAAACGAGGATGATTTATGTTTCGCTGCTCGGCTCCGTCACAATATTCAGCAGGTTATTTTTTACGCCGCGCATCTCGGTCCCGGAACCGTAAAGCAGGACGTGTTCCTTTATTACTCACCGTGAGCGACTTCAAACAAACAGACATTTCCTGTCGTTTTCATTTCGGTTCCAATAGTGATAAACGCGGCGCGGCGAGGATCTCGGTGGTCTCGGCGGGAGGTGAAGGGTATTTAATATGCGCATTTTAATCACAGCTGAATGACGCCCCCCCAGAAGATCAGCCCCTCCCCCTCGCCGATCCGTCCCCCGTGATGCGCCTGAAATTGCTCGTAATAAATTACATGCGTATTTAATTCCACATCCAGATTAATTGGAGGGCGAGTGGCCGCCCGTAAACGTCTCTGACAGTGACGCTCAGGTGATTCGCCTTTTGCGGTGAAGTAAATAAAGCGCGAGAGACTTTCACAACTGAAGACTGAGAGTTTGCAGGTGCGGTAAAATAAATTATTATTATTATTATTATTATAATTATTATTATTATTATTATTATAATCTATTACTATAAAGTCATCTATTTTCTGTATTTGTTTGCACTATTTTACCATTTTATTTTATTACACATCATCGAGTGTCACTGATTTTAATGGCTCAACACATTTAGGATAGAGTAGAAAACACCTTTATAACCTTACAACAACGGCGAAGAGAGAGAATATATAGAAAATCTAGGGCTGTCAAACGATTCGTTTTTTAAAACGAATTAATTGCGATTAATCACAATCAAATGACTGAAAATGCCGCAAAGGGCATGTGGGATGCGTAATTGAGGAATAAAATAAGGACTGAAAATAAGATCATGCGCGTCTTCTGTCGGG
Organism: Paedocypris micromegethes; assembly: GCA_028031935.1. Lineage (NCBI taxonomy): Eukaryota > Metazoa > Chordata > Actinopteri > Cypriniformes > Paedocypris > Paedocypris micromegethes. Next base: position 1,342,565 of record CM051499.1, on the reverse strand, counting down.
CTCGTGCTGCGAAAGACGCTCCAGCCGTGCACGAAGCGTTATTTAAGTCGACAGATTTAACACGTGAACAGATTTCGGAGACAATGGAGACCATTATTCCTGCTTACGTGGGGGAGACGAGGCTTTTTCCCAGCGTTCCGTCTCAGACGTCTGCGTTCCTGGAGCTAAAACTGTCATCACTGCTGAAATCTCAGTTCCAGCAGAAAGATCTTTAAAAAAAGAAATGTAAAAGTGATATTTACTTTCAACTCTGCATCTAAATCCAATTCTGTTTCATTTCAAAAATGTCTAGATGTATAGTCTCAGTGGGAAAGTAAAGTGAGTGAGATTGTCAATGTGGCCACTAGGGTCTTCGAATTGGTGCTTAATACAATTTTGATGTATTAAGTAATACTGGTAGTTGCCGGTAGATGGCGCAGTTTTTCATGATACTTTGTCACTTTGAAAAGTTAGTAAAAGTACCAACAAAATAAAATGTGAGATGTGTGTTTTTTTGGAATCCTAATGATAGATCGATAGCTTTTGTGCTTTTGTCGTGGTAGGAGCTTTTATTGGCTCTACACATTAAGAATAGAATATAAAACACTTTTTGTGGCTGCCCACTGCTCCAAGTTTGTGTATGATCGGATGGGTCAAATGCAGAGAAAAAAGATTTTCCCCCTGAGGGACTAATAAAGGTTCAATTATGATTATTATTATTATAACCTTACAACAGCGGAGAAGAGAGAGAATATATATAAAAACTAGGGCTGTCAAACGATTATTTAATAAAGCCTAATTAATCGCGATTAATCACAATCAAATGACTGAAGGTTGCAATATTGGATTTTGAGGTGTAATATGTAAATTAATGTAAGCTCAACACTAAATCAACGCTCCTTTAAATACTGTAATATAATTGTTTATTTTTTGTGCAATTTGCAATGTATTGTCTTTGTTTTTTAACCCTCCGAGGTCGAGTCGCACTTTATTCAAGATAAAACACACAAAAAAGTCAACTTTGGTCTTACATATGTGTTATACATCAATTGAAAGTTTGAAGTACCCATTTTTTTTTAGCTTACCCTCTTAATAAAAACCGGACGTTGTGTTTTTTGTTAAAATAACAATAATAATAATAATAATAATAATAATAATAATAATAATAATAAAAACCATGGTATGAAGCACGTTTTGCCTTCTCTTTGTCAGCTGAAAACAAACTTAATAAATACTTATAATAATACTTATAATGATACTTTGTCACTGATAGAATGTTGGAAAAATACGTAGTATTTACATTTATACGTATACGCGTTCTTGTGGTTTCTAATTCACAAATAGCCTCCATTACCTTCAGCAGCCTAAAGATGGCGATATTCACCTCGTCCGCCAAGAAATTAACCGCGGTATAAATCGATTCTAATCGATATATTTTTGATACTCAGTGCAAGTACAAAGTCGTAGCCAAAAACATACTTAAGTAAAGTAACGAAGTGCATTTACTCAAGTACCTTACACCTCTGTTTCCTGGCCACTGTTGGAAAACTCTCATCCATCCGTCTGTTTCTCTTTTCCCAGATCCGGAATCTTGCGTCCGGCCTGTGCGTGGACTCCAAACACGGCTCCACGGGCACTGAGCTGCGTCTGGACGCCTGTCTGAAGGAAGGAGCCGAGCGGACCTGGGCACACGAGCAGGTACTTCTGTCTTCCACTATAGTCTCTTATAAAGGCCTGGTCTAAACCCGCGTCCTGAAGAAGCTCGTCCTCCGCGCAAACCGCTGATTGATGTAGAGAAAAAGAAACGTTTGTGGCGCTTGTGTAGCTGTGTGAGTCTGTGTAATGTCAGTGTAATGTGCAATCTCTTACTCTCTCTCTCCCTCTCTCTTTTCTCTCTCTCTCTCTCTCTCTCTCCTTCACTCTCTTTCTCTCTTGCTCCCATTCTCTCTCTCTTCGTTTTGTCTCTCATCTTCTTACTCTCTCTCTACCTCACTCTTTTTTTCTCTCTGTCTTTCTTTTTCACTCTTTTCCTTTCGCTCACTCTCTCTCTTCCTCTCTCCCTCGCTCTTTTTTCTCTCTCTATTTCTCTGTCTCTTTCCTTCACTCCCACTCTCTCTCTTTCTCAGTCTCTCTCTCTGTCCTTCGATCTCTCTCTCTTGCTCCCTTTCTCTCTCTCTTTGCTTTGTCTCGCTCTATTCCTTTCTCCCTCACTTTTTTCTCTCTCTCTGTATCTCTCTCCTTTTGTCTCTTTCTCTGTCTCTCTCTCTCTTGCTCCCTTTCTCTCTCTCTTTGCTTTGTCTTTCGCTCTCTCCTTCTCTTACTCTCCTTTTTCTCTCTGTCTTTATTCTTTCGCTCCCCCCTCTCTTTCTCTGTCTGTCTCTCTCTTTCTTTCTTACTCGTTCTCTCCCTTGCTCTCTCTCTCTGATTCTCTCCTTCACTCTTTTTCTTTCGCTCTCTCTCTCTCTCTCTTGCTCCCTTTGTCTCTCTCTACGCTTTGTCTACTCTCTCACTCTTGCTTTTTTTTCTCTCTCTGTCTCTCTCCTTCCCTCTTTTTCTTTCCCTCCATCTCTCTCTCTCTCTCTCTCTCTCTTGTGCGCACCCTGAGCGTGACAGTCTGAGCAGAACAAAAAGCCTGTTTTCTATTAACCTTAGGTCTCTTTTAAATGCCGGGCCATCTAAATCATTTTTTGAATAAACGCCAGGGCTACTATTGGAAGATATACGGTAATTGTCACGCAAAGGCATTGACGTCTGATTTGAATGACACATTTGGTCTTTGAGTAGATTTTCACTTTTGGCTGGAGAGAGGACATCAGGCCTGGAGATCCTCTTCACACCAGGAAGTTCTGCTTTGACGCCATCAGTCAGAACAGCCCCATCACGCTGTACGACTGCCACGGTATGAAAGGCAACCAGCACTGGAGCTACAGGAAGGTAATTCATCAGAAGAACATGCCGTACTAGTTCTGGGTCGGACCCACTTTTGCCTTTTTTTTTTAGCCTTAATCTTTTTGCTAGATCTAACAACACATTCCCATATCTTCTTCCCTAATAGTTTGAACACAGATAAATTGTGGACATTTTTCTTCTTTAAAGACAATTTTTTTTCCCTAACGTTGGCCTCGAACAAAGAAAAGCGCTATATAAATAAACAAACTTGAACTTGAACATCCATGATGCGACTCATAAGACCAGGCAACGCTTTTTTAGATGTTCTATTGTTCAGTATTGTTGAGCCCGTGTGAATTGTAGCTCAGTTTGCTGGAGTTATCAGACAGGGGAGGCTGCCAGTGTGGACTTCTGCTGCCGCCGCTCTGAGTGTGGATGGATCGTTCTCTGTAGACGGTTCTGCGCGAAAAGTCCCAGTAGATGCGAAAACACTCCTATCAGGCCGTCTAACACCAACAACCACGACACGGGCATCACCTTTCTTCTCCATCCTAATGCCGGTTGGAACTTCTTCACCATGTCTACATGCCTCAATCCACTGAGCTTCCGCCCTGTGATTGGTTGATTAGAATTAGGTGATAACGAGCAGTTGAGCTGGTGTGTGTGTAAACTAGGGCTGTCAAAGTTAACGCGTTAACTCATACGATTAATTAAATATGTTTAACCGCGTAAACTTTTATTAACGCCATCAATCACACTTTCGGTTTTCCGGTATTTCCGGTTTTTCAGTTTTACTTCAAAACCATTCAGTAATATTTGTACAGTTTTTTGCAAAGCTGAAATCACAGCACACTTATAGAAATAATAGAGTGCAATTCAATTATTCAGTCTCTCAGACGATTGATGCGCACAGACCATATGTCGGACTTTTGTTCCTTTAGATAAAAATGTGTGATCAGTCTTTTCAGCTATAGAATAATTATCAGTGCCATACTTTTGCCACACAAATATACAAATACATATCCGTTGTCTCTTTTCCTCAAAATAAATTACTTATTTCTTTTTTAATTATTATGACCGGCTTACCCATTGTTTTCTTTAGTCAAAACAGTATATTACATTATTTAATCAAGTGTATATTTTGTGTTGAGTTTACATTAATTTACATTTTACACTTCGATATTCGATATTACACCATTCTATACTTGTTCATGTTATTAAAGATTGTTAATACTAAAGAATTAATAATAATAAATTATTATTGTTATTATTTGTGATTTAATCGTGATTAATCGCAATTCATTTGGTTGAGGAAGTGCGATTAACTAGTTAAAAAAAATGTAATCGTTTGACAGCCCCAGTGTAAACATTTTTCATCCAGACTTTGTTTTTCAGACGTAAGTGTTTCTAGCGCACGTCTGCCTTCTCCCCGTTTGCATTTCCACATCTTCTCTGAAGGTCGATGAGGTATATCTAACTTTACTATAGCAACGGAGCAGCGGTGTGCCTGAGCATACACTCACTCGAGCCCCTGTGGATTAACGCTCATCACAACTGAGCTCCATATTCAAACACGCTCGTTCTCGCCCTTCAGCAAGCCGCCGACAATCTAAACAGAGATTAACCCTTTCACGCGGCCTTCACGACGTCGCCGGCATTGTGAGATAGTTCAACGATGGAGCTACGGAGAAAGAGGTGGAATCGTGAGAAGCAATCGTGAGAGAGTTTCGGTTTGGCACACTAAGTTCAAGTTCAAGTTCAAGTTCATTTGTATAGCGCTTTTCTTAGTCCGAGACCAACGCAAAAACACTATGTGAAAAAAAAAAAAGTAAAAAAGAGAAATGTCGATTCTTTATATGG
>CM051499.1:1311278-1332365 GCA_028031935.1 Paedocypris micromegethes | reverse complement strand
TTTTTTTTTTTTTGCGTGGCTTTTTAAGAAGCAATTTATTGGGAAAGATTTTATTAAACTCTGATGCTTCCCAATTAATCTGTTTTTAAATCCATTAGAATTGAACAAAATCGTTTCTCAATGAATCGCTTCTCGAAAAAATCACGCAAAAACCTTTTTTTTCTTCATCAAGTTTATCACACACTCTCAGACATTATCCCTCCCTTTTACTCTCTCTCTCTCTCTCTCTCTCTCTCTCTCACACACACACACACACACACACACACACACACACACACACTCTATGAGCACACCCCTCCCTTTCTCATTCACTCAGTTTAAGGTTTCATAAAATACAGGTTAAAATGAGGTTTAATTAAAACATAAGATAAGATAAAAAAAATATGAATAAAATACGGGACAAACTATGAAGAAAAATTGAGTAAAATACAAAGAAATATTAAATACTTTATCAGAATGTTACCTGCGTATAAATTGTGAGTTGCATTTTGTAGTATGTTCGTTTAATACGACTTTTTGATAAAGTACGACTATAAACATTTTTTATTATCAGTACATGACGTAGTTTTTGAATGAAATGAAATAAAATTTGAACTTGAACTCGCATGCATATATACCGCAATGAGGGGGGAAATATATGCAAAATGATTTAAAAGTAAAAATGTGAACATGCTTCTTCCCCAGAAAGCAAATCTAAAACACAACTGATGTCATCTGGGTGCTAAATAATGCTAAATAATGCTAAATGCTAAATAATTTACTCTTAAATATTTACCCATTTGTTATGTTTTATTACGATTGCAGTGCAGGTTTTTGAGCGCTTCAATTTTTCAATTTAAGACATTTTTTTTGTAGTTGAATGACCTTTAAAATTTAAATTACATGTATTTTTTTCACATTTGTATTTAATTTATTTATTGATCTAATTTATTATTATGTCATTACTGGCCATGAAGCAAGTATTTCTGTAAATGGGCATGTTGCAGTTCTTGTTTATGTTGCAGTTCTTATTAAGATATTAATAAACAGTGCGTAAAGTATCAATATCGGTATCGGCAAAATTGGCTTAAAACTAAAAATGTGAACATGCTACTTCCCCTGAAATCTTCATCTGGGTGCTAAATGAAGTTTTACTCTTAAATATTTACTCAATTTTAGACATTTTTTTGTATTTGAATTACATTTGAAAATTTTAATACTAGTTTTTTTTCACATTTGTATTTAATTTATTTATTGATCTTTACTGAACTTTAATTTATTGATTGATCTTTACTGTCAATACTGGCCATAAAGCAAGTATTTTTGTTTATCGGCATTGTTTATGTGTCAGTTCTCATAAAGATAGTAATAAACTGCGCGTAAAATTTATTTTTATTGTAGGTGCCAAAAGTATCGTCGATACTGGACCAGTAGTTACTCTGTATCGTATTGATTTCAAAATTGTGGTTTCGCCCATCACTAATTCCCAGGGACCAATTGGTCTTTTTTAAGAAGAAAATTAAGAAGAAAAGTGGCCATCACTTTACATTTTTACTTTTCAGAGCTTTGAAATGTACAGAACTTTTCATAGTATAGCAAATAAACACACACATTATATGGCATACATGCTTTAATATATGTTAACATAACATAAAGAACTTTTCACAGGAATAATTAGAAGATCTTAACCTATACAGGAGAAAACACAGGCATAACTATCCTACGGAACATTGATTTAAGGCAGCGCTTCTCAAATAGTGGGGGACACAGACCATTAGAGAAGAAGAAGAAGAAGAAGAAGAAGAAAGAAACCAGTAAACAGATTAAAGAAGCGAGTATCGATTCTTTTAACCGACTCTGACGATTCTTTTCGAGTCATTCGATCATTTTATCCACAACTTGAACAAGTTCTCGCTTCAGAGTCTTAACAAACCGTTCATCCCGAGTCATATAAAAAATTTGTTCATTTCGAACGAATCATTCACTAAAGACACATCACTGTTATGGATCCGTTTGTAAAAGAGAAAAGAAAAGGCAGTAAAGTCGGTCAGACTCGGGCAGAACATTCAGAAGTTGAACGGTGAAAATATGATGAAGCAAATCTCGGTTAATGTGTTAATGTCATTAACTGTTAATGTCGTTGGTGAAGAGGAAAGACGTGTGGCTTAAAACGCTTGAAGCGACGACATGAAGCCCACTAGATTAAGACGACACGTTTCTAGTGATGTAGGCGTTTCTCACTGCGGGTTGCGCTGAATTTTTCCACAGGAGTGCTCGACCAAAAAGTGTGAGGAAAAACTGATTTAAGGAAACCTTACACTGAGCTGCTCAGTCCCGACACAAACCCCAGGAATAGTTGCTTTCAGTACGCGCCGATTATTTGATCTTTGCTGTCAAAGTTAACGCGTTAACGCACGTGATTAATTTTAAGTGTTTAATTGACACTGACCTACATTTCCCCTTTTCAATGGCAATTGCTCTGTTCAAAAAGCCGAAGCTTTAGATTCATACAGATCAGATAAACAGACAACACTGTATTTACTTACACTTATTATTAAAAACAGACATTCTAAGCTTTATGTAGACATATGTTTCATGTTAGAGTGATACGTATTTATTCATTTACAGTTCGTTTTCTGCTGACAAATAGAAGGCAAAACATGTTGGTCATGGAAGTGTGATTAGATTAACTAGTTTAGAAAAATGTATCGTTTGACAGCACTAATTATTATAATTACACCCAATGTACTGCTGCTGTAGCAAGGAAATTTCCCTATTGTGGGACAAATAAAAGACTTTCATCTTCTGCCTCTTCTTCTACCGATACAGAGTATTTGCTAGGATAAAAACATGATTTAAATTCACAGGTAACAGTTTGTCATATAAATAGGAAAAAACAAAAAAAAACAACATCAAGGTGCTATTTTGAACATATAAAGTTGAACATCGGCCTCAAGTGGTGTTCAGGCCGATACCGACATTGGTGCGTCCCTAATGCATTTTCATTCAAACTAAGGCACAAGAGAAAGAACTGAACACATTTGGATACAGATAAAATAATAATAGAAATGATGATTAAACATCAAGATCATGAAATAAAATCTCACAACAACGCTCCATAAAAACGAGAAATTTGCATTTACTTTGATTACTCCTGACTGGAAATGTGGACAATCTTCTTCTTAATCAATCTTCTTTTTTAAAGACTTTTTCACATAGGGACTTTGCGTTGGTCTCGGACTAAGAAAAGCGCTATATAAATTAACTTGAACTTGAACAATGAGCCTGAATGAAATGTAGATGACTTGAGGTTTCTTTCAATGGCGATTCATCCTAGCAAGTTTCTGCTGGGGGTGTGTCCTCGCATGAAAAACTGTAATAACAGATCTGATCTCTTCTCAATTGTGTGTCTTCATGTGTATCTTCAGACTTAATCTTTCTGAGAAACTCTTCCCACAGTGAGAACAGGAAAAGGGTTTCTCTCCGGTGTGAATCTTCACGTGTCTCATCAGGTGTGATCTCTGAGAGAAACTCTTCCCACACTGAGAGCAGGAGAAGGGTTTCTCTCCGGTGTGAGTCCTCATGTGACTCTCCAGACCTGATTTATGTGAGAAACACGTTCCACACTGAGAGCAGGGAAACGGTTTCTCACCAGTGTGAATCCTCATGTGTCTCATCAGCCGTCCGTTCTGAGAAAAACTCTTCCCACACTGAGAACAACAGAACGGTTTCTCACCGTTGTGAGTCTTCACGTGTCTCATCAGCTGTCCGTTCTGTGAGAAACTCTTCCCACACTGAGAGCAGGAGAACGGTTTCTCTCCGCTGTGAATCCCCATGTGACGCTCCAGATGTAATTTCTGTGAGAAACTCGTCCCACACTGAGAGCAGGTGAACGGTTTCTCACCAGTGTGAATCTTCATGTGAACGTCCAGTGTTGATCTCCGTGAGAAACACGTCCCACACTGAGAGCAGGAGAAGGGTTTCTCTCCAGTGTGAATCCTCATGTGACTCTCCAGATGCGCGCTCCGTGAGAAACTCTTCCCACACTGAGAACAGGAGAAGGGTTTCTCACCGGTGTGAATCATCATGTGACTCTCCAGACTTGATTTCTGTGAGAAACACGTCCCACACTGAGAACAAGGGAACGGTTTCTCACCAGTGTGACTCCTCATATGTATCTTCAGATTTGATCTTCCTGAGAAACACGTCCCACACTGAGAACAGGAGAACGGTTTCTCACCGGTGTGAGTCCTCGTGTGACACTCCAGACTTACTCTATGCGAGAAACTCTTCCCACACTGAGTACAGGAGAACGGTTTCTCCCCAGTGTGAATCCTCATGTGTATCTTCAGAGTTGATCTTCCTGAGAAAAACGTCCCACACTGAGAGCAGGAGAACGGTTTCTCACCGGTGTGAGTCCTCATGTGAATGTCCAGACTTGAATCATGTGAAAAACTCTTCCCACATTGAGAGCAGGAGAACGGTTTCTCCCCAGTGTGAATCCTCATGTGAACGTCCAGATGTGATTTTAGTGAGAAACTCTTCCCACACTGAGAGCAGGAGAAGGGTTTCTCACCGGTGTGAACCATCATGTGTCTCGTCAGCTGTCCGTTCTGACAGAAACTCTTCCCACACTGAGAGCAGGAGAAGGGTTTCTCACGGGTGTGACTCCTCATGTGACTCCTTAATCTGCTGTGGAGAGGGAAGGTTTTGTCACACTGAAGACACTTGTGGTGGTTTTTGCGCTTCTTAGCATTTTTGTGATTTGGAGCAGGCTTGTTGGCTTGATCTTCAGTAGAGGACATCTTCAGACAGAGATGGCAGTGTTTTTGTCCAGTGTAGTCTTGATAGACGACAACTTCCTTATACTGAAGATCTGAACAGTGACGGCAGTGAAAGTTTCTCTCTCCTGTGTGAGTTTCAGAAAGAGAAATGTTGAAGAGTCTGAAGACGACAAACAGATGATGGTTCCTGTGCCGTGTGGATCAGCTCCTGGTGTTTATTCTTCTCTTCACGTCCTTCTTCACTTCCCTGATTCACCCGCAGCAAATCTGAAAACAGGAAAACTCAAATTTTAAAACACGTCAACATGCAAATTGACAATTATTACAATCACAATCAACACATTTCGGACCGGTCAGATGTTTAAACAGTTCAAAATAAAATACAATTGAAAAGTTGACTTTACTCCCAAATACCAGGAAACTTTCTAACTATTCTTCCCTCCCTAAACAAACAGTTCCCTATCGAAACGGTCTCTCTATGTCACATCTGGGGACAACGTTTCCCAACGATAAGCTGAAAGCCAATAAAACAACGCAGTGCAACTGCGGGCAGTGCCGATAAATACGCGAGCACGTTGTCACAGCCCTCGGAACTTCTTCACGAAGTTGAAGCTGATTACAACATGTCTAAGAAGAGTACGTCTAAGAAGAAGACACATGCTCCGACAGCCGAGGCGACGTCGTTTGCCGCTGAAGACAGCGACGACGGGGAGGATCCGTCGCGCGAGTCGTCGGACCACGTAGCCACCGCCGAGGAGCTCATGGGGTCCTTCGCAGACTCCGTCAGCGCGTCGGGGATCAAGTGGGAGGCTCCCGCTCCCCCCACCGAGAGGCTGCTGGATGGCTGCTGGTTTCGCTTGTTTGGCTCAAGGCCGTCGGCGCAGCGGGGAGCCCCCTTCTTCGAAGAAATCCACGAGGAACTGACGAGCTCCTGGACAACCCCTTTCTCGGCTTTTTCTTGACCCAAGGGCCTACCTCTGATGTCGTCTGTGGACGGCGCGGAGAAGGTGGGCTACGGTCACATCCCGCACGTGGATCCCAAGCTGGCCGCCATTTTACCATCTAAACCTTGTCGTGCGACGGCTGCCATCGCAGACAAGGCTTACGCGACGGCGAGCTCCGCGGCGGCGGCGGCGGCACTCCACGCGCAGGCCTCCTTGCTGGTGCTCATCTACAGCCATTTGAAGAGAGGAGTCCGAAAGGCTGAGGAAAGTGGCTCTGGTGACGGATTACGCACTGGAATCCTCACGTAGAATCGCCGAAAGCTTGGGAAAAACCATGACGGGTCTTGTCTTCATCCACCGTCATCTGTGGCTGAACCTGACCGACATCCGACCAGAGCCTGTTCGGCGACGCGGCTGGCGACATCGCGGAGAGCTGTCTGGAAGTCGATAAGAGCTCAAAAGCGTACGGAAGGGCTTTTCCGTGGAAGGATACCCGCAAGCCCAAGGCAAGCGTACCGCACGATCAGCAGCTGGGATTTCGGCGCAATGCTAGGCCGCGCGACGAGCCGCAAGCCACTAGGCAGGAGCCGCCGGGGAGAAGAGTTGCGGGGCCGCCCGTGCAAAGGAGGCGCGGCGCGGGGCGGCCGCCACGACCAGACCCAGTAGGCCCCGTGCAGCGGTCCTGACTGTCTGCCAGCCCTGAAGAGGGCGTGTTCACCGTCGCGCAGTTCGGTCTTGCGAGACGGAAAGAGGAAGTGTGTGAGTTCGAGCAAAATGCTAATAAAGCCTTTTTGTTCTGTGACTCGAGATGCCTGTGTGTGTTTCCATTCAGCCGCGGCGGAGTATCAGTACGATCGCGAACTCATGTCTGCATGCGTGAATGCTTATCACCCGGCCAAAAGCGGCATGAACGCGACGGCGAGCGCCGCGCGCTCGGAGATAAGGCTTTCTCCGATGGATTCCGCGGCCCAATAGAGAAGTTTGCCGGAAATTTCACCGTGGATACGGGATACCATAACCGGACTCTACGTTCTCCAGTTCAGTCGCCTCCCGCCGCGTTACATAGGTGTGCTGGAATCGCAGGTCTCGGAGCAGGACGAGAGCCCGCTGCTGCGGGAGGAAATCGACACGCTGCTGAGGAAGCGCGCGATCGAGCCCGTGCCGGACGAGGAGAAAAACAAAGGTTTGTACAGTCGTTATTTTCTTGTCCCGAAACGCGACGGCACAATGAGGCCGATCTTAGAGCTGAGGCCGTTAAACAGAGCGTTAGCCAAGCGCTCTTTCAAGATGCTAACTCTGAAGCAGATCTTGGGGTTTGTGCAGCACAGAGATGTGTTTATGACTATTGATCTTCGCGATGCTTATTTTCACATCAAGATCGCCCCCAGACACAGACGCTTCCTCCGTTTTGCGTTCGAGGGGAAGGCGTTCCAGTTTGCGGTGCTACCGTTCGGCCTGTCATTAGCTCCGAGGACCTTCAGTCTATGCATGGGGGCAGCTTTAAGACCTCTAAAGACGAAGGGCTTCTTTGTCATGAAAAATAACTTAATCCTGAAAACAACTTTCCACTGCATTTCATTGCTGTCATTAAAGAAGGCTTGAGGGCGTCCAAGAAAGTCCAGCAAGTTCCAAGATCGTCTCCTAAAGAGGATTCAGCTGCGGGATGGGAGTGCCACCAGTGCAGAGCTCAGGAACGGCAGCAGGCAGGTGTGAGCGCATCTGCACCCACGGTGAGGCCAAGACTTTTGGAAGATGGCTTGGGGTCAAGAAGGGCAACAAAGAAGCCACTTCTGTCCAAAAAAAGCCATCAGGGACAGATTGATCTTCTGCAAAAAAGTATCGCAAATGGACTGCTGAGGACTGGGGCAAAGTCATGTTCACCGATGAAGCCCCTTTCCGATTGTTTGGGGCATCTGAAAAAATGCTTGTCCGGAGAAGAAAAGGTGAGTGCTACCACCAGTCCTGTGTCATGCCAACAGTAAAGCATCCTGACACCACTCATGTGTGGAGAAGCTTCTCATCCAAGGGAGTGAGCTCACGCACAATTTTGCCCAAAAACACAGCCACGAATAAAGAATAAAACACCCTCCCACAGCAACTTCTTCCAACGGATCCAGCAACAGTTTGGTGAAGAACATTGCATTTTCCAGCATGATGGAGCACCGTGCCATAAGGCAAAAGTCATATCTAACTGTCTCGGGGACCAAAACATTGAAATTTGGGGTCCATGGCCTGGAAACTCCCCAGATCTTAATCCCATTGAGAACTTGTGGTCAATCCTCAAGAGGCGGGTGGACAAACAAAGACCCACTAATTCTGACAAACTCCAAGAAGTGATTATGAAAGAATGCGTTGCTATCAGTCAGGATTTGGCCCAGAAGTAGATTGAGAGCAGGCCCGGTCGAATTGCAGAGGTCCAGAAAAAGAAGGGCCAACACTGCAAATACTGACTCTTTGCATAAATGTCATTTAATTGTCAATAAAAGCCTTTGAAACATATAAAGTGCTTGTAATTCTATTTCAGTGCATCACAGAAACAAATGAAACAAAGATTTAAAAGCAGTTTAGCAGCAAACTTTGTGAAAACTAATATTTGTGTCTCAAAACTTTTGGCCACGACTGTATATATATATATATAAATAAATATATGGCTGTCAAAGTTAACTAGTTAACGCACGCGATTAAGTTTAAGTGCTTAATCGAGTTAATTTTTTTTAACGCCATTAATCACATTTGCGTGATTTCTTTGCGCCTAAATAGCAGCAGGTGAAAGTGTTTAATTTAAATTTTACATTTATTTTTACAAACTTACAATACTTTAAACTTTCAATTGATGTATAACACATATGTAAGTCCAAAATTGACTTTTTTTGTGTGTTTTATCTTGAATAAAGCGTGAGTCGACCTCTGAGGGTTAAAAAACTAAGAAAATATATTGCAAATTGAACAAAAATTATACTAAATTTTATTGCAATATTTAAACTAGTGTTTATTTAGTGTTGAGTTTACATATTACACCTTATTATCCATTATTCCAAGCTTTAGTCAATTTATCGCCATTAATCGTGATTAATTTGTTCAGGGAAGTGCGATTAACTAGTTAAAAAAATTTTTATAGTTTGACAGCACTAATATATATATATATATATATGTATATATATATATACATATATATATATAAAGTTATATATTATAAGCTTTTATATAAAACATTATATATCTAGTAGCGCCTGCTGTAACAATAACAAAAACATGCCTAGACAAGCAAGAGAAGCAAAAGCAGAAAATGAATGTGTCTCTCCGCAAGTATTTTGCAACAACAATAAACTTTTAAAGGATTTGTCAAAATAATCATGGACTCGACAAACACTAGAATGGATTTACTGAGCAAAGAAATCCAGGAAATAAAAACAAGTCTTCCGTTTAAAGGATGTGGACGATCTGAAAGTGCGTAAAGACAAACACGCCGTTCACTACAGCACAACACAGTCTGATGTCTACAAAACATGCGGAAGCAGATCAGATGGATTATTTAGAAGGTCCGTCGAGGAGAAATCACCTTGTTTCCGAAGGGATTGTGGAGGCGACTGGAGAAAGTTGGAGATGAAAGTGAAAGTGCTGACGGAGAAACTACAGCTACAGGCGGAGTTGCCAGATTGGGCGGGTTCCCGTCAAAACTTGCTTTGGGCGGCTGGACATAATTTGGGCGGTTTTTTGTTTACGTGGAAAACAATATCGTCGATTGTTTTTTGTTACCTGACAGTTTCCCGTTGCGACGGCTATGCGTGTGTCTGCCTCTGCCGAGCCAGTGCGCGTGCGCGTTGCTGCGGTCTGTGGTGGCGCTGCGCGTGCGCGTTGCTGCGGTCTGTGGTGGCGCTGCGCGTGCGCGTTGCTGCGGTCTGTGGTGGCGCTGCGCGTGCGCGTTTCTGCGGTCTGTGGTGGCGCTGCGCGTGCGCGTTGCTGCGTGTGCGCGCGCTCGTTCTTTGACAGTTGCGTTGCACAGCTACTGGCAAAAGACTACAAATTTATTTTTTCATTAAGAAAACAAAACATGAGACTGAAACATGAAAATGTGTCTGCAGGAGAAATCTCAAGACAATAAAGTGAATAAAACATTTAGATTTTTTATATCAGTATCTTTTATATTTTCCATAAGAAAAAATACTCTAATTAAAAGCTTGTTAAAAGATTAAATTACAACTAAATGAGTTTGGTGGGAGCTCTCAAGTAAAAGAGAACAATATTTGCTTTGTTTATCAAAAAAGCTGCTCGTGTGACTGAACGTGAGGGATTTTTCCACTGCAAATTGATGATCCTCAGATTCCTTCTGCTGCTTAAAAATATTACACATTTAGAAACTTTTTTGGCACATGTATTTGTTTTTATTGTTAGATCAAGTCGTTAAAATGAATAAGCTTGAAAAATCCCAAACTAAATTTCTTTAGCGCTTTTTTTTATTTAAACAGGTCGTGAAGACGGTGTAGGTACAAAAAGTGCTCGGCCTGCAAAAACCGCTCGGGGTCCTTCGACTGGCGATGACGTCACACTACGGTGAAACCACTTGGACAAACCTTGTAAATCGCGATGTTTTTGCCAATAACCACCAACTGCAGAACCGCAGAATGACAGTCTGAGACGCCGGAAGTTAGCGGAGCAAGTGGTGCCTTAATAGGCATGTTGTACTTTTTACAGTTTAAACCTAAAAATTAAGTTATAATCATGCATTCTTTTTAAACGGTTTAATTGAAAAGATTGACTTCTGTCCGTATATGGGTTGAATATGTATATACACATATTGTGAGTGTGACACTTTGTTTCTAATTCACCAGAGATTAAAGTCTTTATGTGTGAATTTATATAAAATCAGAGTTAACAATTACGCCATCCTGCCAACAAAAATAATTTTACTACAAATTATTTACTACAAACTATAAATGATAAGAAATACAAACGATTCACCTCATAGTGGTTGCTGGTGTGAATGAATAGCAACTGAACACAACTAAAAAAATAAAAAAATTAATAGTCTTAAAACGTGGCTAAATTAAAAAAAACAGCCTTAGAACAAAATAAACTTAAAAAAAAATGCCTTGGAACGAGGCTAAACTTAAAAACCAGCCTTCGAACGAGGCAAAACTTTAAAAAACAGCCTTAGAACGAGGCAAAACTAAAAAAAAAAAAACACACACTTTGAACAAGGCTTTGTGCTAACCAAATATTGCAATTCATACTATTTCAAAGCAGACCTGATAGATGAAGCAGTTTACAAATTAAAATCTTGTCATTTGCCAGATTGGTCCAATATTTTCTGTACCTGCATGATGGAATACTGTGAATTAAAAAAAAAAATCCCAAACTGAACAAGCCACAGAACAGGGCTGACTTATGTTACAAAACCTAAAGAGGGTATGGAAACAACTGTCGCCAAAGCCGTCTGGATTGAGCGAATCCAGCAAAAAACAACTCTTTCTTAGCTGGATTCAGAACCTATGAACCAAAAGAATTTGGACAATTGCGCCCTACAGCAAGTTATATTTACTGAATTAAATTAAATTGTCGCTTGTTAAATGTAATTTATATTTACACTTTTTTGTTGGCCATTTGTGGTTTGTGCAATAAATATTAAAAGTTCTATTGTGCTTTATTATTCACAATATTTACAAAAATTAAACACAATATTTATATAATAAGTGTATATTAATGTGCAAAGCTTTACAATCATTTTACAATGCATTGATATGCTACAATGCTTTATAATTTCGTTCTTTTAACATAGTTAAAAAGGAGAGCAGCCAAGTTATTTGACATATAAATAAAAAAAAACGTAATGCAATAGTTATATTCCCTCGTAATTATTTAAAAATAATGGAGTTTCGAGCGTGATTTGTCAGCGCAAAATCCGTTCGACGTCATTCCAACTTACGGCCAATCAAACTGTGTGACGTCATCACCAGTCGCAGGACCCCGAGCGGTTTTTGCAGGCCGAGCACTTTTTGTACCTACAACGGCACTCGCCATCGTCTGACCATATGTATAATGTGCGCATGCGCGAAGGCGAGAAACACGGAAGCGCAGACTTTTCAGTCACAGTTTTGCATCGTTTCAGATTTTTCAGTATTGATACTTATCGAAATATTGATATTTTTGACAACACCACTATCTTGTTTGAAAGCACAAGAATGCTCTGACCATTTTTCTTTATTGATTTTTTATGAAATTTGGAATTTTGTATGCCATCACGTTGGGGGGGGGGGGGGGNATTTAGGGGGGGGCATTGCCCATGTCTAGATTCGCCCCTGCTGGCAAAGCAAATTATCTGTCAGATTCATATATTATATATCTCATATATATCACATATATTCAGATTTATTATCAGAGCATTTCACAGAATTATATATCACATATATACAGAGTTGTAAAGAGTACCAGACTACCATACTTAAGTAAAAGTACAGATACGTACTGTATAAGTTACTCCAAGACAAGTAAAAATTCACCACTATAAAAAAGATTTGAGTCAAAGTAGCAAAGTATCGAATTTTAAAAGAACTTACGGAAACTGATCCATGTTTCAAAAATGGTAAAACTAAATAAATAATTACACACAATAAAACACACATTTCAATTCAATTTTATTGTTTGGTCCAAAATCCATAAATAGACATTCCGTCCAGAACAATTTCACACAAAATTTGACCAAAAAATGGAATAGGCTGAAGCATCACTTATCCACTTACATCGTTTTAAATTTAACTGAATCAGCTTTACAACCAACAAAATGAAACAAGAAGAAATAACAGAGACAACAACAAAATACAGATCAAGAATATCAGGAATACAATTCTCTTTTTTCCCTTGATTTTCTTTCTTTCTTTTTTTTTTTTTATTTATAATGATCAATGCATTTTTTTTCAGACTTTTTTTACATTTTGCAAAAGAAGTGAATTTTTAAATTCATCACTCAGTTCATTCCACAACTTTACACCAACAACTGAAACGCACCTCATTTTTACATTTGTTCTCACTTTAACATGTTCAAAAAAGTACAACCCTTTCAGAGATTATCTAAACTTAACTTAAAAAAAATTCTGTATACTTTTTGAAATTATATAGTTTTTTACTTTGTGTATAATATTTAATATTTACAATGTATTTTAGTTTTAAGCAGTTGTTCTTAATAAACAATTGATTTGTTGATTCGTAATTTCCGGTTCACAGTTCTTATACCTCTTTTTTTTTTTTTTGCAATTTGATTAAAGAGTCTACACAAGTCTTTCCTGCGTTTCCCCAAATCTCACCACGGTAGGAAAAATATGGCATATCCAAAGAACAGTAAATCAAATATATCCATTGTGTGTTCAATACCTCTCTTGTTTTATACAGTACGCCAATAGATTTGGAGACTTTTTGTTTAATATGAGAAATGTGCGCTTTCCAGGATAATTTATCATCAATGACCCAATAAAAATTTGGCTTCATAAACACGTACAATATTTGCTCCATTCAAAAACAATTTTGCATTTCTCTTACCAGAAAAAATCATGAATTTACGTAGTTTTATTTTCATTGAAGGTTAATTTGTTGGAGTCAAAATATTTTTTTATCAATACAAATTTTTTTTTCCCACTACTTTCAATAATTTCCCGACACCCCAAGAGAACTTGCATTTCAGTATGCGCCGATTATTTGTTTGTATTATTATTATTATTATTAGTATTATTATTATTATTATTATTATTATCAGTATTGTACTGCTGCTGTAGCAAGGAAATTTCCCCATTGTGGGACAAATAAAGGACTTTCTTTTTCTTCTACCGATACAGAGTAATTGTTAGGATAAAAACATGAATAAAAATCACAGGTAACAGTTTGTCACATAATTAAAAAAAAAAAAAACAACAACAACAAGGGGCTAGTTTAAAATTAAAGAACATATATAAAATGAAAAGCACGTTATGTGCAAACTATATACAGAATAAGAAAATAAAGTGGTTAGATTTTATTTGAATTATAAAATATTCATTTGTTATTTATCATGTTATTTATAAAACAAATTTTAACAGTGACCGTGCAAACAGGGACAGCACAAAGACCATTTATAATAAATCTTTGCTATTTAGTGCACAATATTTGAATAAACAAACATTTTTCTCATTTTCAAATAAATTCTTCAATTAAACTGAGATTAACTCCTTACACGCCGCACAAACATAGCTATTTCGCAGACTTCTCAGTATGCATTTTCATTCAAACTAAGGCACAAGAGAAAGAGCTGAACACATTAGGATGCAGATAAAATAATATAGAAATGATTATTAAACATCGAGATCAAAAGAACTAAATCTCACAGCAACGCTCCATAAAGACGGCAAATTTGCATTTACTTTGATTAGTCCCGACTGGAAATGTGGATAATGTGAGGGAACGAAACTGTGACGAAGGTTCCGAGGCTTGAGGATCCATATGTGACGTATCTTTAAATGAACGCTAACGAAACCGAGGGGGAATCCAGGAGCGAGGTGTTTGAGATGTCCTTCAGAAGATGAATCTAATGATACTCGGCAGGCTGTGGAGTCTTCATGAAGCAGGTTTCATCATGACAGAAATGTAGACGACTGAACGACTCTGTTATCTGAGGTTTCTCTCACATAAATATCCATCGTCTTTAATGGTTTTTCATACTAGCAAGTTTCTGCTGGTGGTGTGTCCTCGCGCGGACATTCAGATCTCTTTTATTGGTGAAAAACTGTAATAACAGATCTGATCTCTGTCAGAAACTCTTCTCACTGGTGTGTCTTCATGTGTCTCTTCAGACTTGATCTCTGTGAGAAACACGTCTCACACTGAGAGCAGGAGAATGGTTTCTGACCGGTGTGAATCTTCATGTGATTGTCCAGAGTTGATTTACGTGAGAAACTCGTCCCACACTGAGAGCAGGAGAAGGGTTTCTCTCCAGTGTGAATCCTCATGTGACTCTCCAGATGCGCGCTCCGTGAGAAACACGTCCCACACTGAGAGCAGGAGAAAGGTTTGTCTCCGGTGTGAATCCTCATGTGACGCTCCAGAGTTGATTTCTGTGAGAAACACGTCCCACACTGAGAGCAGAAGAATGGTTTCTGACCGGTGTGAATCTTCATGTGATTGTCCAGAGTTGATTTACGTGAGAAACACGTTCCACACTGAGAACAGGAGAAGGGTTTCTCACCAGTGTGACTCCTCATGTGACTCTTCAGAGTTGATCTCTGTGAGAAACACGTCCCACACTGAGAGCAGGAGAAGGGTTTCTCACGGGCGTGGACTGGGACAGGCTCGTTGACATGATCTTCAGTAGAGGACATCTTCAGACAGAGATGGCAGTGTTTTTGTCCAGTGTAGTTTTGATAGACGACAACTTCCTTATACTGAAGATCTGAACAGTGACGGCAGCTAAAGTTTCTCTCTCCTGTGTGAGTTTCAGAAAGCGTTTGGTTGGAAATGTTGAAGAGTCTGAAACACCTCCACCGTGAGTGATGGTTCCTGTGCGGTGTGGATCAGCTCCTGGTGTTTATTCTCCTCTTCACGCATCAAATCTGAAAACAGGAAACTCAAACTATTAAAACACGTCAACATGCGAAACGACATTACGATCACGATCAACACATTTCGGACCGGTCAGATTTTACTATGTTTAAACCAGGGGTGTCCAAACTTTTTGATTCGCGGGCCACATTGGGCTCTAACATTTGACAAAGGGGCCGGACCGGGCTTGGGAAAAAAAAAATACACATTTTAGGATATACACATTTTTGTATATAGTTTAGTATTTAACATTAAATAGTGTTTATTTCTATTTAAAAATGCATTCCAAAAAAAACCCCAGATATAATACTAAAATGCAAATAAAGTGATTTAGCATTTTAACTGCTTTTTAAAATGTTTTCATAAATAAAGCAATATAAACCTTCATAATGGAACATTGAAAAAAATATATATGATTTTGATTTAATTTTTTACAAGCTCGGGTGGGCGTGGTGAAACAAATCGTATTCGTTTGAGATCACATGGTGTGTTCACGCGCTGAACCGCTCCGAGAGCGTTTGAAAGAGTTAAACGAGGCAAAAGAGCTGAATCTATGAAAAGAGCCGAACTTCCCATCACTATAATGACTCTTGTGTGTGCGAAAACACTGCTGCGTGCTGTGACGGACCACACGGATTGGTCGAATTTGCAGTAAATTTGCGGTGATTGGATGAAATTGCAAGGTCGCAAATAAATCGCGGGGTTTCGCTGAATTCGCGTGAATTGGTGCGATCGCGAATCCTGGAGGGACTGAACACTGGCCGCGGGCCGGATTACATTCATTTTAGGAATCAAGTCGCGGGCCGGTCAAAATTTGATTAAGGGCCGCATTTGGCACCCGGGCCGGACTTTGGACATGCCTGGTTTAAACTCTTCAAAATAAAATACAGTTGAAAATCTTCATGGTGTTCCACCATGACTTTAGTCCATAACTTTACTTAACTTTCTAACTATTCTTTCCTCCCTAAACAGTTTTATTAACTAAAAATAATTATTTCGCATTTAATGTCTTTTTTACTACACTGTAAAACATATACAATTATACATAACACGCAACATACACACATGTTAAAAAAAAGAGAGAGAACAGTAAGACATCTTAACAGAAGTCTCTGCTAGCATCGTTAGCATACTTTAGCATCTGCGTCGCGGCTAATTTGCATAATAATGCACGCAAAAATGAATAAACACAAGATACAAGATTGGCCATTTTCAAACTAACTTACAGGCTTGTTGCAGAACACATCTTTGCTTGCAACTCGCAAACAATGTTTTTTTACAATGTTCGTTTTTAACATAATAGTATAAACAGAAATCTCCGCTAGCATCGTTAGCATACATTAGCATCGTTGTCGCGCTGAAGAGAAAATTATCCTTTCTGCATCACGTACTAGATTTAGATTTTAGATGTTGTTTGAGCATGAAATTATTTATTTATTAACTTTTAAACATTTTTAGATACATTAATTCATCCTAAACTCTACACGTGCAAAAATAATTAACTGAAGACTGCATTTTTTTTTTAATCTTTAAACATTTAAGATTCCCCACTCCAAAGTGAACAAATTTAGGTAATGCAATATACAAATGTGCTAGGTGTGTAACTTGTTGGTCTAAAATACTGTAGTTTAAGTGCACGTGGTTGATGTGTAAATGCTAATGCTGCTAATCTGCGAAAAGAAAGAAAAAAAACGAAAGAATGAAAAAAGCTTCATTGTAGCTGTGTTAGTTCTTTTTTGCGAGTTTCTGTGAATTACAAAACTTGCAATTGTGAGTATTACTAAAAATGTATGTAATAATAATTGATAAACGTACAGTACAGTATATGTAATCTTGAAAGGATTAATAGTGATATTTTGTGATTTTCTGGATGTGTATGTTAATGAAAATGCGTATTATGTAAAAACTATTGTGATTAACAATTTCTTCTCTTTATTCTACAGCTGTGTTCTAATACACCACTGGACACTAGAGAGGATCCTAGTGCACTGGGATGTGGTACTGAAGTTATTTGAATTTAATTTATTATTTAGTTTATCTATTGATTTCTTTACTTATTTATTTTTTGATTAATTGACTACTCTATCGACACATTTTTTTTCAATTATTCTAACGATTATATTTTTACCCAAGCGACTATTTGTTCATAAAAATTAAATAAACATGGTATTTGGTTTTTAATTAACACTGTATTTTTTAAACACAAAGGCCATATGAAACATAGAGAATGCCGAGTAAAATATTAAGAAATCAGAGTAAAATTTAGAAGATACACAGTACTTTGAGAGTATACAGTGGATTATAGAAAAATTACAGATTGAAAACTTCATTGAATTTCCCTCACAGCACACACACCTAAACTGATTAAAGCTAACTCCGCCCCCTGTAAAGTGCATTTAAATACAGCCAGCAACAAAGTGACTTAAACCACATGGTAAGTTTCAATATCCCTTACAAACAACACATTTAGGACAAATTAAAGACATAAAAATTACGCAAAATAAATTATATGTTTATTATATGGCCTTATATGTTCTTAACACAAATTTAGGGCAAAATTAATTCAGTAAGATTGACTGTAATGATTAATGTGCACAATAAAATATCTATTCTAAAAAAATGTAATCACACACAATTGCAATGCAAAACGTTAGCACTTCTACAGGCTCAGAGGTGACACCTGTTCTTGTTTTTTTTATTTACTTCAAGCACTTAACTTATTTACTTCAACCAGTCATTTACATTTACTTAAATGAAGTTTTAAAATAATTTAAGGAAACAGATATCAACAACTGAAATTAAAGCACAGCACCCAAGTATTTTCTTATTGACATGGAAAATTTGCAGTTTTCTTGTAAATAAAACTAGATACCCTCCAGTTATTGGTGCTAATCTGCCACCAGGTGTAATTTTCTTCATTATTCATCAATCCCTATTTAACTGGCAGCCTAACTCAACCAGTTCCACTGACTCTACAAGTGACTGAAAGCCTCCGACAGCAGTTTGTCCAGATGAAGGTCAAATGGATGTCTTTACCAGCAATAACAAGACACGTTGGTCGTTCCTAATCTGTGATTTCCAGAGTATTGAAACTTTATGACATCACAAACTCATTTAATTCTCCAAAGAAGGCTGGTCGCCCCCGGAAGACAAAAACATCAGAGGACAGGATACTGCGGAGGATCTCGATGGGCAATCGTTTCCACACTGCAGCTGGAATAGCTCAGCAGTTCAGCACTGACCATGGTAAAGATCTGTCTCGTGTCTCGACGTTATAGAGCATTTGGACTGAAAGCCCACTCAGCAGTGACAGAACCTTTCATTAGCCAGTAGAATCAAATGGCTACACTAAGCTTTGGCGAGGAGCATGTTGTGTGGACAGAGAACTGGTCCAAAGTTCACTTCAGGGATGAAAGCATGTTCAATTGAATTGGCTCTGATAGGAAACATTATGTTCGGCGACAAACTGGAGAAAGACCGAACCCAAAGAGTGTAAAGAAGTGGGTGAAAGGTGAAGATGGAAGTGTGATGGTTTGGGGCATGTTTTCTGCAGCAGGTGTTGGGCGTCTTATACAGCTACGTGGCAGAGTGAAGACAAAAGTTTATTAGAACATTCTGAAACAACAAATGATTCTTTCCCCGAGTTCATCACTCAATCAGCCCGCAGAGTTCATCCAGGACAATGCTCCATGTCACACAGCTACACGGGTAAAGCCGTTCCTTGAAACTGAGAACGTTGAAATAATGTCACGGCCTGCAGATTCCTGATCGCAAACCAATAGAGAACCTCTGGAAGAATCTTGGCGACAAAGGCATGGCCAAAAAGCCCACTACAGTCAGTGAACTGTGGAGGAGACTGGAAGAAGAGTGGACCAACATCCCACCAGAGCAGTGTGAGAGACCAGTGCTGTCCTGTGGCCGCAGATGTGCTGAAGTCCTTCAGAGCAGAGGCCTGCACACTTCCTACTAATTGTTGACTGTTGTAACCTTCAGAATACTTTGTTATAGTCTTTTTCCATGCAACAGTCATTGTTGTTCTCTAATTTTGCTCAGTGTGTTTTTTGGAAATAAAGTTTTTTGTTGAAATGCCTTAGTTATTTCCTGGGAAAAGTGTTCTGGTAGCACGGTATAGACAGGACACTGACTCCTTAAAATTTTGGGCAGTGAAGATGACATTATTTCAGAACTGTGTAGTTGTTCATACATTGTTCTCTATTTTGCCCGCCAGTGTATATATATATATATATATTATATATATAATATATATATTATATTATATATATAAATAGTATATATTAATACGATATGAATGGTGTATCCTGTTTTCTAAACAACAGATTAGCAGTAATGAACTCTAATCTCTCTCTCATCTCTGTTTTTTTCCTTCTCTCTCTCTCTCTCTCTGTCTCCTAAAAATAAAATAAACGGTAATATTATATAATATAAAGTAGTATATTATATATATTGTATAAATATATATATATATATCATATATCATATTAATATACTATATAATTATAGCAATATAATAACAGGTATATAATCCAAAGGGTAGGTATATACAGGTACAGTATATTAATAAACTTATTTATAAAATTATTATCAAGCAGGTCAGTCAGTCATCTTCTACCGCTTCCTCCTTTACAGGGTCGCGGGAGCTGGCGCCTATCTCAGCGTCTTGCGGCCGGAGGCGGATACCACTCTGGATTGGTGGCCAACCCTTCGCAGAGCGGACACACAGACAAACACATTGGAATTGTGTGGGGGGGGGTGCCCTGCCCCTTTAAGGTGAACAAATAGAAAGAGGAAATGTATTCCTGTGGAGGACGAAATAAGAGGAAAAAATAGAAAGAAAGAAACGAGAGAGACAGGTGAAGCTGCACGTTGTGTGAAATAAAACAGACGTTCTGAATCCATCCAATCACGAGTTCATCCATCCATGAGAAGCACACGCCCGAGAGACTGAAGTGAAGGGATAGACTAGACAAGCTTCCCGCATCCAATGAGTGACATTTCTTCCTAACCTCGCTTCTTCCATCACTTAATTAAAACAATTAATCTCACCAGTCTCACCAGCTGAGGGAGAACAGTCCGTCTCAGGGAGATTGAAGTCTAGTCCAGTGACACCAGCCTTTAACGTCCAGCAGATGCTGAGTTCTGATGTACTTTGAGCAAAGAAAGTTCTACAGCTTCTAAACGAAAGAAGCGAAGGTCTGTCTGTGGGGAAAGTTTCGGGAAGGAGGCAGGACAAGCGCCTATCTTGTCATAGTGGGAGATGTTCCTCAGCCGAGGTGAGTAATACTCTACAGAAGAGACCTTTGTTTAGTGACGACGGACCTTATTATCTGAAGCACAAGAGCTACTTTAAAAGTCACTTTTATCTACAAGGTTGTTCTCTCCTCCTAAAGTTCTCTCCTTCTCCCCTGCGCGCTTGTAAAGTCCCAGAGAGAGAAAGACAGAGAGATGATAGAGAGACAGACAGAATGAGAGAGAGAGAGACAGAATGAGAGAGAGAGAGAGAGAGAGAGAGAGAGAGAGAGAGAGAGAGAGAGAGAGAGAGAGAGAGAGAGAGAGAATGATAGAGAGACAGACAGAATGAGAGAGAGAGAGACAGACAGAATGAGAGGGAGACGGAAAGAATGAGAGAGAGAGAGAGAGAGAGAGACAGACAGAATGAGAGAGAGAAAGACAGAGAGAATGAGAGGGAGAGAGAGACAGAATGATAGAGAGAGAGAGAGAGACAGAAAGAGAGAGACGGAATGAGAGAAAGAGAGAGACGGAATGAGAGAGAGAGGGAGACAGAATAAGAGAGAGAGAGAGAG
>CM051499.1:1277959-1310218 GCA_028031935.1 Paedocypris micromegethes | reverse complement strand
TAGATAGATAGATAGATAGATAGATAGATAGACAGATAGATAGACAGACAGACAGATAGATAGACAGACAGACAGACAGACAGACAGACAGATAGATAGACAGACAGACAGACAGACAGATACAGAGCGTGAACAGCAGGGGGCGCTGCGCTCGTGATAAACACTGGCGTCACGTGACCTGGGCGAGTGTTCAGAACAGATCTGGCCGCATTCAGCTCGTCTGACTAAGTCGACCAACCGTTTAAAACACGTGACGTGAGTAACCGCGCGGAGAGAAACCGTCAAAGAGCGTCAACGGCACGAGGTCAATATTCACGTCGAGTGAGCGCGCGTGCCCGCGGCAACCAATCAGAGGCGCGCTCCCGACACTCGCGGACATGCGCAGAGACCCGGATCAGCCCGAAAACACATCACGCAAGCGCGCGCGCGCCCCCGCCGCCGGTGACCTTTCGACCTCTAAGAGAGCGCGCTGGGGCGTCCTGACCAGTCAAGGTGAGAGTCCGTTAGTCTGAAGGGCGTCTGATGTCCGTCTGGAGGTGTGTTCCTTTATACACACACACACACACACACACACACACACACACACACACACACACACACACACACAATGTATATTTGTGTTATTTCAAGGAAAATAATACAAATAACCGGTCAGGAAGTGTGTGTGTGTGTGTGTGTGTGTGTGTGTGTGTGTGTGTGTCCAGTTCATGAGTCTGTCCATCTTTCAACCGTCTCTTGGCCTTCCTCATTCTCTCTCTAGCACTCTCATTCTCTGTGTGTCTCTTTTTCTTTCTTTCTTTCTTTTTTCTTTTCTTCTTTTCTCTCTCTATCTTTCTCTCTCTCTTACTTTTGTTCTTTCTTTCTTTGTCTCTTTTTCTCTCTATTTGTCTTTCTCTCTTTGTCTCACTCCCTCTCTCTCTCTCTCTCTCTCTCTCTCTCTCTCTCTCTCTCTCTCTCTCTCTCTCTTTCTCTCTCTTTAGCACTCTCTCATTCTCTGTGTCTCTCTCGTTTTCTTTCTTTCTTACTTTCTATCTTTCTTTCATTTCTCTCTCTCTCGCACACTTTCATTCTACCTTTCTGTGTCTCTCTTTTTCTTTCTTTCTTTCTTTTGTTCTTTCTTTCTTTGTCTCTTTTTCTCTCTCTCTTTGTCTCACTCTCTCTTTCTCTCTCTCTCTAGCACTCTCTCATTCTCTGTCTCTCTCTTTTTCTTTCTTTCTCTCTCTATCTATCTTTCTCTCTCTCAGCTCGGCTGGATTACTGCGTCTCTCTTTACTTCAGTGTGTCTCAGTCGTCCGTGTCTTGTCTCCTGCTGCTGCAAAATGCCGCCAAAAACAATGAAAGTTTGAGCTTCGCTACACTATCTGCCTGTCCACTTTACTGTACATTTAAACATTCTTTTATCTGTTCTGAAGTCTTTACTGGTCTTGCCCCACCGCACCTCTCTGAGGTTTCTAATCATTGCTGAAAACCATCTCTTTTCCGTGGCATATGACCCAGCATAAAAATACAAATTGGTTTTTATTTTTAGTCCATTTTAATCACACGTTTTAGTCCTTTTAATTTGTGTGTGCTTTTTAGTAATGTGTCTATTTATTTGTTAGTTTTATTGTGATTGTTTTTGTGGGTTACGACGTGATTATGTTTGTTAACGTGAAGCACTTTGGTCAGTCTGCTGTTTTAAAAGTGCTTTGATGAATAAAGTTGACTTGACTCGAGTGTCCACCGAATGTCTGGAATTAGAAATATCGATGAGTTGTGTGAGTAGCTGATGGAGACGATCTGTGAGACGACAGACGACACACACTCATCTCTAGTGTGAATTAATGTTGATGAAGAGTCCACCACGGTGTGTGTGACGAGGAGCGATGTGATTGGCTGGTGTCATGTGATGCTTTGGCTATTCTGAGCAAAGTCTATATTTAGTTTCCCTTATATGGACGTGTCGACTCATCACTCGACAGGAACGACTGACAAATTGACATTCCTCGCAAATATACACTTACGTCACCTACAGGTTAAATACCTCCATCTGATGTGGTTTATGATAGAGAGATGTACAGACAGACAGAGAGAGAGACAGACAGACAGAGAGAGAGAGAGAGAGAGAGAGAGAGAGAGAAAGGGAGAGAGAGAGAGAGNAAGGAAGAGAGAGAGAGAGACGGACAGATGGACAGAGAGAGAGAGAAAGGGAGAGAGAGAGAGACGGACAGATGGACAGAGAGAGAGAGAGACAAACAGATAAAGAGAGACAGACATATAGAGAAATGGAGAGAGAGACAGAGAGAAAGAGACACGTATAGACAGACCGACAGAGCAAGAGAGAGACAGACAAGCGTCTTTGCGTTGGTCTCGGACTAAGAAAAGCGCTATACAAATGAACTTGAACTTGAACTTGAACAAAGAAAGGGTGAGACAGAGAGAGAGAGAGAGTGAGACAGACAGACAGAGAGAGACAGACAGACAGACAAAGAGAGAGAGACAGATAGACAGACAAAGAGAGAGAGAGACAGACAAAGAGAGAGAGAGAGAGAGACAGACAGAGAGAGAGAGAGAGAGACAGACAGAAGAGGAATAGACGGAAGCATTGCTTATAGTCGTCTATCCTCTTACATTCATTCACATTTCACTGAATCATCACAACAACAGTAATAACAACAGTAATAATGTGTTGTTGCAGGTTCGTGGGCGGATCGTTCTCCTCTTCATGAAGGGGCGTGTCAGGGGCGACTGCTGGTGCTGAAGACGCTTCTGTCTCAGGTCACGCCCACTTACCACAACCGCCACGCCCACTTACCACAACCGCCACGCCCACTTACCACAACCGCCACGCCCACTTACATCCTACCCAGCCAATCAGAGAAAGGCCCGCCCCCATGTGAAACTAGTGCCAGAAGTCCAAACGGGGAAAAAATGAAACGAACAAAAAAATCTGAAGCGGAAAAAAAAAGATTCAAACAAAAATGTGAAGACTGCAAGCGGACAATAAAAAAAACCCTGAAAATTTACGTTTGATATTTTAGGAACTAATCATAATTTATTGTTAAAATAGAATGAGACTATTTTGTACACATACACCCATCTAAAAACTAGATTTTTTCAGCAGACGTGTAGATCAATTAGGATTGAGGGATACATTAACTAACGTGAATAACGACTGTATTTTTCTTTCAGGGCTATAGTGCAAATGTGGAGACTATGGATCACGTGACTCCGCTGCACGAGGCGTGTTTAGGTGATCATGTGGCGTGTGCTCGCGCTCTCATCGAGGCCGGCGCCAGGGTGAGTGACACTCAATCACGTATATTAACATATATGTCGTCTTCTGTGTCACATCGAACATTTACTCACATGAGGCGTTTTATTGTTGTATGTGTTACTGCGTGTTTTGCCTTTTTTTTTAATGGAAAAGATTAATGCGATACAGTCCTGCATCAGCTTCACCCTAAAGTTTAGATTCAAGATGTGTTAGTTACACAAGTTGTGAATCACACAGGCTTCAATGATTGTTGTGTTGTGTGAAGTGCAGCATTGCTAGATCAGACGCTCACGAGAGAGAGAATGTTATCAGACGCTCACGCGAGAAGGAGAGAGAGAGAGAGAGAGCGAGAGAGATCATGGAGGGAGAGAGATATGATCAGTTTTTTTACCTGCTTTTAAGTTTTGAGTCGAGATGTAAAAGGAAGTTAAGTTTTGAACGCTAAGCACTTTATTTAAACATGTATACACTCGCTTATATTTAAAAGCAGCACGGCTTTTATGTCGTAAGTTAGATAACATTCTAAACATACGCTCCATTTGATTTAACGATACGTGTGTGAAGAACATTTATTTTTAAGACCAGCTTAACCCTTCAGCAGGCCAGTAGGCGTGTCTAGTATTGTTTATGTAACATTTAGTTTGAATTATATTTTATTCTCTTGATTGTTGCAATACGCTTAATAAATATTTGCATCATTTATAACAAATTCTGTTTCATTTATTCATTCATTTGAAACTTTATTATTAATTAATGCATTTGCAATGTCTTGATGTTAGTAAAGTCAGTACAGCATCACAGCATTAACTGCAATGCTACTACTAACAACTGCATCATTTCTTTCAGTGTTTCAGTTTTCGGTTTTGGATTAGAATTTTCATTTCGGTGCATCAGTAATAATGTATTGAAAGTAGCGACAGGCCTTTGTCACGGTTTACAGTATGTGAACTACTGTACTGTACTGTATTAAGCGTGTTAACCGCTGCAGGTAGACGTGTCCAGCATTGACGGCGTGACGCCGCTGTTTAACGCCTGCTGGACAGGAAGTGTGTCGTGCGTGGAGCTGCTGCTGGAAAGCGGCGCCAGGCCTCAGTGCGGGGCGTGTCAGCCGTCGCCGCTTCACCAAGCCTCCGCCAAAGGTAACGCAGCCGCCGCGGTGGGCGGAGTCACGGACACAACACCCAATCACTGTTCACTGTTCAAACGTAAAGTTACGGATTACTGTTCGTTCTCAAGTCATTTCATTAGTTACTTACCACGCACTCGCGTTACGCTATTAAATAATCACATTCCCTGAGTCTAATTATTTCATTTTATTAGTTAATCTTCTATCTGCAAAAGTTTAGTTTTCCGCTTCAAAATCGCTTTTTTTCAAACGCACGTGATTACAGTCGTGATTACAGTCGTTTGTGAGATACTTTCTGCGGGGAAAACACTACTGAAGCGTTGAAACGGCAGCTAAACACAGACGAACACGGAAGATGAATGAATGAATGAATGAATGAAGACTTTATTTATCCCACTAGGGGAAATTTCTTTTTTGTTTGCAGCAGCAACATTTAAACAAATAAAAAAACAGTAGAATAGAAATGTGCAAAATCTAAGATACGAATAAATAAACAAAAGGTGTAAAATTACAAAACAGTAAGTAAAACAAAATGTGAAAAAAAAATGCAGACAGTAAAATTACAGTGAAACGAAAGGTGCAAAAATGATACACAGTAAAAAATGTACAGAGCAACAGTGTTGCGTTAAGATGCTGAACGCCGCAAAACTCCTGCTGAGCGCCGGAACTTGATTTCACTTGAGTTAACGACAGCAGAAAGAGTCTGAACGTGTCTGAAGGTCTGAAGCTTAATGAACGACTGCAGGCGACTTTGTGGAAAAGTAGCTGCGTCTTTCAGAGTCGCGTCTTTTAGCCGCATTTATTGTTGCGGAATATATTTAGTTTTTCAGGAATTTTGTTTCTTACCTATAATAAGGTAGCATTACCTACGCATAACTTTATTTATTTTATAATGTTTTATAGAATGTAATAAAGATGATTCAGAAAACTAAACGACTCAACTATTTCATGTTTTACTGGTCTGTTTTTAAATTATTTATTCAAAGTAATTGGTTAAGTTACTTATTCAGTACTTACGTTACTTTTCAGACACAGTAATTAGAAAAGTAATTTAATTACAAAATTGTAAAGCAATAAGTAATTTTTTAAAGAAACGTACCCAACACTGGTGTGGATGCGTCGCAGGACGAGCAGCTTGCGTGGAGGTGCTGGTGGCGTGGGGGGCGGACCCTGATTATGACATCACACACCTGGGCACGCCTCTGTACGTCGCCTGCGTGGGGCTGGAGCTGATGTGCGCGCGGAAGCTGCTGGACGCAGGTGAGATCAGCGAAATGGGTATTTCTACTATCAATTCATGAATAACACTTATATGTAAGTCCAAAATTGAGACAATATATTGCAATATAAGACAGTATATTGCAAATTGAAATAAATATATTATTAAATATGGTAAATTATATTGCAGTATTTAAACTTAAATTTAGTGTTGAGTTTACATTAATTTACATATTACACCTCATTATCCATTAATCCAAGCTTTAGTCATTTAATCGCCATTAATCACAATTAATTTGGTCAGGGAAGTGCGATTAACTAGTTAAAAAAAAGTAGCGTTTGGCAGCACTAATATCGATACATCAATACTGGGGTTGGATCGAAATCGATCAATCAAAAAGTCAAAATATCGATACATGAGGTCTTTTTTAAACAAGTGATGATACTAATTTTGCATGAAATATAATATTTTAAATGAGCTTGCATTCAGCGCTTTGTCTTTGTCAGCGCTCTACTCGCACGTCACGCACATTGAACATTGGCTGCCCTGCCATCACGTGACCCAGAGAGCTAAATTCATAAATTGTCACAAGACAAATGTCATTTATGTTGTGTGCTAAAAATCCCAAAGTATCACCGATATCGGCCTGTATTTACTTGGTATCGGATCGATATGTAATGTAGCAGTATCGATCGCTCATTCGCTCATCGTGAGGTTCTAGGCGCAGACGTGCAGAAAGGTCGTTCGCTGGCCACGCCCCTCCACGCCGCGGCAGAGGGGAACAGCGCGGAGCTGGTGCGGCTGCTGCTGGAGTTTGGTGCTGATGTCACCGCGCGGAACCTGGAGCTGCGGCGGCCTGTGGAGACGGCGCCACCCGGCGGCCCGGCGGAGAGAGTGCTGCGTCTCTACCAGGGTAAAGCAGCGTCTCTGTTCCGCCTCGCGGATAATCTGACCAGCAGCGGTGTGAAGGACTCCACTAAACGCACTTTATTACTCTATTTACTGTATTTTTCGCCATATAAGACGCGCACATTTTTAAAGCAGGAAAATCTAGAATAATAAGATTCTGAACCAAATACTGTAGTAAAATATTTAATATCAACTGTATAAAACAGCAGTTTAAGAACAATTGTATGTCAAACATGTGACATGAACAGTCAGTAAAGTCAGTAAACAGTGAGAGTAGCGCTGGGCGGTATAGTGGTATTAACGTCAATAGCGGTATTGAGATGTGCCGCGATATGGATTTTGCAATACCGTGGATACCGTGATAATTCACGAATTAGATTTTTATATAAGTATATAAACACCTTAATACAGTTTTACACATTACAAGTTGTAAATTACAACTACCAATGACGGCACAGACATTACTAATCAAACACAGAAAGCAGTGTAACAGACTGAATTAATAGATCACACACGCGACGCGCACACGCTGTGTCTTTAAGAGAAGAGCGGCTGTTTTAGTTTTAAAGACGCGCGCGAGAAAATCTGCTTGTTTTATTTTGATCAAAGTCTGTTTCCGTTTGGAAATCATGGTTCCATTGTTTCACAAGATTCTGCGCGAGAAAGAAAGCGAGACAACGTATGTATACCGCGGTATTGCACACTAAGATGGCGGTGACCGCGCTCTGCGGATCTCTGCATTCACAGTTTTGGGGAAGAAAAAGTGCGTCTTATACGACGAAAAATACGGTAGTTCTCGTTTTGTTTTCGTCAGGGAAAAGTGAGGAAGAGGATGAGGAAGATATTCACTCCAGCGTGTTGTTCTGATCTGCTGTTCTGCACCTGTGTAATTGCAGCCACGCCCCGCTCGCTGTGTCAGCTGTGCAGACTGAGGGTTCGGAGCTGCTTGAGTCGCTCCAGACTCCATCTGATCCCACAACTCACAATCCCGACTCTGCTCCAGAACTTCCTGCTGCACAGATGAGACCTCAGCCTCCTCGCCAGCCTGAGATTCTACACACACACACACACACACACAGCATGTTTCACCGCCTCATAGTAACAAATAGTGATTAATAGCACAAATATTGAAAAATGACTAAATACCGTATTTAAGCGAATATAGGCACCCCAATTTCTTCCAATTTTAGACGCTCAAACACTCAATAAATGTTCACATATTTCAAAGATGCACGTAAATATAAGCATATTTTTACGCTTTTTTCCATTTTTACATATTTCCATTTTTTTCATATTTCAATGCACCCCAATTTTTTCCAATTTTAGACGCTCAAAAACTCAAAAAAAGTCCACATAATCCAAAGATGCATGTATATATAAGCGTAGTAAATAGTGATTAATAGCACAAATATTGAAAAATGACTAAATACCGTATTTAAGCAAATATAGGCACCCCAATTTATTCCAATTTTAGACGCTCAAAAACTCAAAAAATGTCCACATATTTCAAAGATGCACGTGAATATAAGTGCATTTTTACGCTTTTTTCCATATTTCAAAGCACCCCAACTTTTTTTCTAATTTTAGACGCTCAAAAAATGTCCACATTTTTCATAGATGCACGTAAATATAAGCGTATTCATACACTTTTTTTTCCCCATTTTTCTATTTTTTTATACTTCAAAGCACCCAATTTATTTCCAATTTTAGACGCTCAAAAAAGGTCCACATTATCCAAAGATGCACGTAAATATAAGCGTATTTATACACTTTTTTTTTTTTTACAAATTTACATATTTCAAAGCACCCCAATTTTTTCACATTTTAGATGCTCAAAAACTCAAAAAATGTCCACCTATTTCAAAGATGCACGTAAATATAAGCGCACATTTTTCCATATTTCACGTCAGGAGTGATCACAAATAAACCGACACACGTCATCTTTATGCTAGCGAGTGTAATCACTGCGCCCCCTACTGGAGACAAACTCTACTACATTTAGAAATAATATTTAACGTACCGGTATCTTTTTTTTTTTTTTTTCATCCTTCATTCAAGTAAAATAGTCACAAGTTAGGTGTGTGAAAAGAATAACTGTTAAGAGAAGTGTTTAGCCAGATAATTTGGGTTTCTGGAAAGTCGGAGCAAGAAAGTAATGAGGAGCTTTTGTTCACCTATTAATAGTTTTTTAGACGAAGATCCATCAGGAGTGAGCAGAGTGCGCAGAGTGAGCGGAGTGCTGATGAGCTGGGAGGCGGAGTCACAGGTGGTAAAAGTCATTTTTCTTGTGTTTTGACAACTTACATTCCGGCTATTGGGTGTAAGTAATACATCTCTATTTACCGTATTTAGGCAAATATAAGCACCCCCTTGGTTTTTCAGGCACAAAAAAATAATGCAAAAAATGTTTAACATGTCTGGCTAAATTACAACATTTGTTTCTTAAAAATGCTATTATTTCTTTATTTAACAAACTGACTTGAAATACGGAAAAATGGTGGCTTATAATCGCCAATGTCAATTATGCGCCTAAATATAAGCACCGCACAAGTTTTTGAGCGTCGAAAATTCCAACTAAAAGGGGTGTGTAATATTCGTGTAAAAACGGTACATTACATTTTGTTAACATACTCAATTAGGAGCTAAATGAGAACGTCACGCTGTCGGGATACAGAGATGTCGCACACTCTACAAACACGGTAAAAAACCTTGCCACGGTAGTGAAATTGTCGGTCAGTACGTGACTATCGACACGTTTGGGTGATATTTCTGCTTTTTAGGCTTCGATGAGGCAAACAATCGCATCATGTGACGTGAGCTGGAGCACCAATGACAAACCAGCTGAGTGCTGTTGAATTATATACAGAGGTGTAAAGTACTCGAGTAAAAGGACTTGGTTACTTTACTCAAGTAAATGTTTTTGGCTACTTTGTACTTGTACTGAGTATAAAAAAATAAAAGCAGCTTTTTCTCTCTACTCCACTACATTAGTGATTGAGTGTCTGTATCTTTACTCCACTACATTAGTGATTGAGTAACTGTATCTTTACTCCACTACATTAGTGACTGAGTATCTGTATCTTTACTCCACTACATTAGTGATCAGGTATATGTATCTTTACTCCACTACATTAGTGATCGAGTAACTGTATTTTTACTCCTCTACATTAGTGATTGAGTATCTGTATCTTTACTCCACTACACCAGTGTTTGAGTATCTGTATCTTTACTCCACTACATTAGTGATCGAGTATCTGTATCTTTACTCCACTACATTAGTGATTGAGTAACTGTACTCTTTACTCCACTACATTAGTGATTGAGTATCTGTATCTACATTTGAATGGACACTTACAGTTATTGTGATGTAAATCACGTGCTAATGAATTAGAGGCGTGAATGTATTTTACTAATTTTATTACAACATATATAATTTAGTAATCAGAATTTTATTTTACAAATTCATTTTCTTTGCACACTTCTGTTTGACCGAGACTGAGTTTTTGTTCTTTTTATCTACTTTGTTGTACCAGTGTTACATTTTGTTTCTGTATTAGAAAACAAAACCTCATGAATAGTTTGTTTTCACGTTTCTTGGTGTTTTTCCAACCTAAATTCAGTACAGAGAAAAATACTCAAGTTCTTTTAAAATTGGATACTTGGACTCGAGTATTTTTGAAATTGGTTACTTGTAATGGAGTATTTTTTTCAACAATTATCTGTACTTCTACTCAAGTATTGCCGTCTGGTACTCTGGTACCTTCACACCTCTGATCCTAAAGCACACAAAAGTATGAAATGAAACGGATAAACACTGCTTAACATATTAGATTGAATTCTTTGTATCCTGTGGAGAAATCTACAAGTAAATGCATAAATATTTATATTAAAATGTTGTAAAGTCATTACAGTAACAAAATACTACAAAACACTAATAGTACTAATTATTTGAATTTTTGTCTTTTTAAATGTGATAAATGTGACGGGTGGTACCGCGTACGTTTCATGTCATTGTTTTTTGTTTTCATTCTTTTATTTATATATTTATGTTCAGACTTGCAAAAAGGTACAAAAACGAGTAAAAACCACAAAGCACACTTTGTCGTACATTAATAATAAAAAAAACACACACGTCAGAATTTGATGAAACTGATGATGTGAAGAGACAACGATGTCAAGTATTATCAGTAGTGTGATGCCATTCAAATCATTTCTGTTAATTTAAGAAAATGTGGAACAAATAGTGAATGAATAGTAAGAAAATACATACTGTTTCAAGTTGGTTTAATGTCTCCGAAATGTTCAGTTTGTTCAAATCTTCAAATTCAAATTTGATTTGTTACATACACAATTATTTGGCAACAACGTGAAGTGGAATCTAATTTACAATCGTCCGGCATATAATCATAATGGGTAAGTAAGAATAGAAATAATATTCTATTATTATTTAATAGTTTTGTATTACTATCCCCTTTCCACAAAGAGAAAAATACAATAAATGGAGAAAAATACAAAAATGCAAGATAAATACACAATATATTTACACCTTGATATAATAACCACCATATAATAACAAACAAAATTTCAAAGAGTCAAAGAGATGATCATATCTGATCTCTCCTCTCNNTGTGTGTGTGTGTGTGTGTGTGTGTGTGTGTGTGTGATTTCTGAAAGTCAAAAATCTGAAAGTTTCAGACGCAAAACTGAAATATTAAAAACGGTTTGTGATTTAAATTGCCACATATTCACCAATGATGTTGAACCCAAATGTTGTCTGATTTCAACCCAAAGTCACCTGGGCTACACATTTTACTGTAAAAAAAAAAACAAAACATGGGATATCAGGTTGCCAGATCTTTCCCGTAAAAAGTACGGTACAACATTACATCCACAGTACTGATTATTATAAAGTTGTGTATTGTGTTGTTTTATTATTCACAACTGTCTATACTGTACAAAAATAAGCCATACATTTATAAGGGAATTCAGGTTGTGTGGTAGTAATGTTATCAGTTGCACAGGATTGCACCCACAGTACTGTATATACTGTAAAAAACAAGTTGTACATTTTACAGTCAAACACATGGGAATTCAGGTTGCCAGATCTTTACAGTAGAATGTACTGTAGTAATGTTATGGGCTGCGCAGGATTGAACCCTCAGTGCTGGTTCTTATACAGTTGCGAATTGTGTTGTTTTAGTATTCATATAACTGTCTATACTGTAAAAAAAGAAACAAGTCATACATTTTACGGTAAAAAAACATTAGAATTTAGGTTGCCAAAACTTTACTGTAAAAAAATACAGTAGTAATGTTATCGGTTGTACAGGATTGCACCCACAGCACTGAATACTGTACTGTTGTGAATGTTTGAATTATAAATAAATAAGCCAAGCGTTTTACATTCACTCAATTGGAGACCTAACGAACACTTAGTGTTCGGCCAATCAAACAACGACTCAAACTAGAAAATATTTCGAAAACATGGTCACTGAAATTTAAACGGCCTTACACATATTTTACAATTGTGAATTATATTGATCAAGACAGTAATAGATTTGGCAAAAAAATAAAGTGCAGTGCGCATTTTACATCAATAAACTCAATAAAATTAACCACCGAACAAAAAGTTGTAATGTTTTCAAACTGCAAAGCTTATTCCTTTGTTTCGTAAATCCTTTCATTCATTTTAATACTTTCAGTTTTGTAATACTATCCCCTTTCCACAACTGAGGTCAAAAAGAACCACGTGTGGATGGAACTTTCTATGACCAGTGCGTCTGGAATCAGAACGTCCACGTCTGAACGTAAATATTCACCTTGTAACATCATAGAACTTTCCTTACAATGATTCGGTTTAATGACTAAAGAAAGAGAGTGAGTGTTTCAGTGTGGCCACTAGGGGGCAATTCGGGTTGCCAAACATTACCGTAAAAAGTACGGTAGTAATGTTTACTAAATAAAATACATTAAAAAACAAGTTGTGTGTGTGTGTGTGTGTGTGTGTGTGTAATGTCACTGGATGGTTAAACATTGACAATCTCACTCACTTTCCTTTTTGTAGGTAATCGGAGTGTAAAATCTGTCGTACGTTGTTCAAAATATTACATTATGTACATTGCTTCTTCGTCCGCAATGAACGACAGAAGAGAACAACACTAAACTACGTACATTATTGGATTTGTTATCCAATTAGAAATTAGCTACGACAAATTCTGATTGCTCCGTGTTACTAATGTATCTTAATTTGATCAGATTGTGATTGAAAACAATTATAAACTAATGCACCGACTGTCGCACAACATTCATCTGGACTTCATTAACTTTCTCTTTAACTTTTAAAACGGTCATAGTGTTCCCACTGGGATGTGTGTGTGTGTGTAGGTGAAACCTCCCACTAAACATTCGAAGTCCAAAAAACGTCCAGATTAGGTCTATATCGCGTCGGTCGGTCGTAGACCTGATCTGGACTTTTTATGGACATCTAATATTTGTGTCGTCGAAACATGACCTAATTTAGGCGTCGCTTAGACTTCCGTGTCTGGAAGTCATTTAGACGTCTTTTATCGACAATAATAATCTAATAAAATAATGATCTTTATAGGTTCCAGGCAGTAAAAAAAACGTTCAAACAAATAATTAAAACATTCGATATATTAAAAATATTCAGTCTGTTTAAAAACAAGTATGCTGTGGATTTTTTTTGAACCAGCTAGGCAATGCATGCATGCACATATATTATTTAAGACATGCAAACGGTTTCTTTTTAGGTTAATTTTGTTTTGTTTTTTTGTCATTGCATCTTGTGCGAACAACTTTTCAAAATATGTTTAGAGGCAATTTTGCTTCCACAAATGTGCAGGACGTTTTGACAAATACTAATATTTATGATGAGACCACGTTATTTTTCTTATTATTTTATCATGTAATGGTATATTGCACTTTTATAAATCGGATAAAAAAGGTTTGGTTTTTATTTACCGATTTGTTGATCTGTCAACCCATTCGTCCTGGCCGCTAGGTGGCGGTTCACTTCCGGTTTATTTATTTTCAAAACGATTCAGTCAGAAGTCCGCGTTTGGCAATTGCCGCCCATTTTACAAACGATTACAGAAAGCTGAACCGCGTTCCTCTCTTAGAATCGATTAAACCCACCAAAATCGTCGTTTAGTTTGAGGTAAGTTTGGTTCGTTTTTTGTGCCTAAAAGTGATAACGTTTGACATTACTGTTGCCATTGTTATACTTGTGTAGGTTTAAGAGTTAGCACCTCCAGCCACTTCTTTCTGCTCGTGTCGAGGTTTCACAGAAGAAAAGCCCAGGCACGGTGAGTTTGTCTAAAGACACACATTAATACTCAACACACTTCTATGAGTTGGTGCATCCTCAAAAGTTAAGTGTGTTATTAGTCTGTTTGTAATGTAATCTAAAACATATAAAACATTTAAATCATTTGCTCATTTCTATAATGTTACTTTTTCACAATGCTGAACTGTAAGACTGTTTAATTTGACATGGTGAGTTTTGTTTAATCAGACATCTGTCATCCTCTGTTTACTCGCTCCTTTTCAGTCATAAAAAGTATTTAACAAATGTTCAGTGTTTTACTATAATGGAAGAGTGTGTTTTAATTTTTATTTATTTAATTTTTTTGTACACTACTGTATAAGAAATGCAAACACCTGACCCTATGCAGTTTTTGTAATTGCAGTTAGCCGTTCTAATCAGTAAATGTTTTTCAGTGTGCCAGAAGAGCTGGTGGACCTCAGAAGTCGCTTCAAACGGGCATTTCCAGCCACCACCAGCGTTCATTTAAAACGCATGGAAGAAATGGAGGAATTGGAAAGCGAGGAGCAACGCCTTGGTGATACCTGTGCTTTTGATGCCCTGGTAGGTTTTAATATTCTGCAAGTAACGAGTGACTTGGCGAAACACTTTTGCATCCAAAGAGTTGAGATACTGTGGATAGCATAATTAACTTATATATTCTTTCCGAAAGGTTCTACAGCTTCAAATGATGGGAGGTGGACTGTGTGCACAAAATGCTTGACAGGTGTGCTTCCACATATGGTGTTTCTATAATGTGTCCGCTTGTGTGTTAAGTTTTTGATGTCTGTCATCATGATGTAAACGAATGTATTTAATTTGTAGCTTGTTTGTGTTTAGGCTCTTCACCAATGCTTTAATGGCCAACATCAATATGAAGGGGAAGAAAGGCAAGAGGTCTCTGGAGGCCTCACACCTGTATCGAGCAATACGAGGTAGGCCCATATTTTAAACGACAATGTGGGGTCAAATAACTTATTGTCACATCACCAACAGTGTGTGTGCTGCAGCTTGTGAAAAGCTCAAGTGCAAGCTCCAGACAGTGCAGACTTACAGTGCAAAAATACTGGCAATATTGATAAAATTATTTAATTCCTGCTATGAATAATAACAGGAACAAAAATACATTTGCCACCGTTGACGCATAGCTGTTTTAGCATTACAAAGGTGGACTTTGTTGTATATGCATATGTACAGTAAAACGTTCCTTCTACCTGTGCAGATGCAGCCTTGAAGTCGATGCCAATTCCACAGAACCCATCATACAACAAGCCACAGCAAACCACCTCAAACATGCTCCAGAGAGAAGTGGACCAGTCGTGGTTATTTGAGAATAATTGTTTGGTTATTACCAAGGCATTTGTGTTTTTATTTTTATAGTTTATAGTTATATATATATTTCAATTCAATATATATATATATATATATATATATATATATATATATTATATGTGTTTAACTGTGTACTTGTTCTTAAAAAATGCTTGTAAAGAAAATTGTGTTTAACTGTTCATAGAAGTTCATATGTATGTTTGATCATGTATAATAAATGTGTTGCTGTTTTAACTTGGTCGTTCCCTGTGTGCCGGCATTATGCCTGCAATTTAATTTGTAATACTATTTATATACATAACAGTAGTGATCTACTATTGTAGTTTCGAGGATCGAATGAAGTATATTACAAATTAAGAACGCCGAATGCCGTCGAAATCGACAATAAATAGACCATAAAAAGACGCCATTTATGACGTCTTTGGGAAGTCCAGAAAAGGAGGTCATCTGGAGTTTCATTCCTGACCTACAAGCGGACCTAAAAAAGACGTCCAGAAATGTCGTCTATTAGGCATCCTTGGACAACTCTTTGCGCAGTGGGCTATAGACACGTTAATAACAGTAAGCAAGATTTAAAAAAAGTATTAAGTCACACACAAGTCCTGTATTGTTGGCCAAGTATGTGTCCCGCCTTCAGGCTTAGAGTTGTTCAAATTTACACACACACACACACACACACACACACACACACACACACACACACACACACACACACACACACACACACACTTATTTTTTTACACACACTAATCATTTATAGTAAGTTGAGTTTACTAATTTATTAAACTAATAAAGTTAAAAATTACAATTTATAATAAAAAAAAAACCCGCATTATATCTGTAATTTACATTCGTTTTTGTATTCTTATTGCTATTTTTCTTTTTGCTATTGATCTTTTTTGCATATTGCATTTTATTCTTTATTTTTTGGAGTGATTGTACAAAACATTTCACATCATGTCATACCGTGTATGTATGTTTGTGACGAATACAATTTGATTTGATTATACACACACGTATATATTTACGTATAATAAACGTTGAATAATAATAATAATAATAATAATAATAAGCGTATAATAAGCGTGTAATGATCTGAAGCGCTTCTTACACTCCGCGTCCCTCGCTCGTGTTTCTCCGCCACCAGAGCTGATGCTCCTCGGGACACTAACCGTAACTGCTCTACTCACGAGAAACGCAACCCACATATATACAGTAAATATACAGTTTATTGACTGTAAATCTCGCGCGGATGACGTCACGCGGAGACAATGTAGCCGTTAAGTCACCGACCCACGTGATCGTGAAAGTTTATAAACATAGGAGCGTCGCACGTAGTAACACTACACGCACATTTACTCCAGGAAACACTGAGCCGCGCAAATACAGTAGGTGGCACCGAGTAGACATGCACCGAGTAGTAACTACACATTATGTCGCTTGATAAGCAAAGAAACGAGCTCGAGTAGTTTCAATTAAAAAAGAAAACGTGACACTTCTTTTTTTTTACGTTTGCCTGGAAACGAAACCACAATTCTCCCGTTTCAATTCTGGTTATCCACATCACTGTTTATCTATATCGTATATTATTGGTTGCAAAAACAAATCGTGAAAGAGAAAAAAACGGCCGTATTGTTTACAATGTTTTACGGCTATAATAGTTTGCCGCTCACTG
Organism: Paedocypris micromegethes; assembly: GCA_028031935.1. Lineage (NCBI taxonomy): Eukaryota > Metazoa > Chordata > Actinopteri > Cypriniformes > Paedocypris > Paedocypris micromegethes. The sequence continues at coordinate 1,293,377 of CM051499.1, read as the reverse complement.
TTTTTTAAATGCCCGTTTCAGCCAATAGCGGAGGAGATCAAACGCTCACGTCACCGGGGTCAAACGCTCACGGACAGATTTGAGCGTATTGACGGACGACCAATAGGAAGCGAGCGTGGCAAATTTAGCGTTGCCTGTTCAGATTTGAATACGGCGCAGCCAATCAGAGCCGAGCATTAAGGGTGGCGCCTAAGGGCATTTAATCAAGTTTGTGCGACGCGCAACGCAACGAAAACAGTTTGTATCGCGGCTCAATTCGATCGCTCGGGTTCCGGAGGCAGATTATAGGTGAGGACGATTAATCTTCCGAGCTTTTGTTTTTGTCGCTATTCGTGATCATCTCGGAACTTCACGTGACTAGTACTTCACACGACGAAGCTCGGGGTATTTTTAGTCAACTTTAAAAATTAAATCTTTCGATTCCGATCACCGACTAAACTTCGCGTCGCCGCTTAAAACAAACCCACGCGACTTCCCCGCGAACGCGACGTCCTGAGGAAACGCGTTTGATGGCGTTTTCGCGCTCTTGTAAAGTTGGCGGGACGCGCGCGCAGCCCTCAGCGACTGTTTGAGGTCGTAGTTTCCCGCCGCTCCGCTTCACAGTGGGAACGCTCGAACCGGATTCGACTCCGCGAAGCGAATCGTGTAGACGACGCGACTGTACAGTCCGATTCGCACCAAACACTTTGTTATACGGAGTATTTCGCAGTTCAGGCGGGAAAACAAAATGGAGGGACGCTTATTGTTCTAGCGGAGCCGTTTGGTGGAAACGAAGCAGGAACTTTATCGGATTAACTCGAGTTTAGCGGGCGACGCTTCGACTGGAAATGTGGCGATATCGCGCGGCGCGTTTAAGCGGATAAGTCCCGTTTCGACGCGCTTTTAAGCGGTTTACTCGTCGTTGTGTTTTCCAGGTTTCTACGACAGTCATGGGAAAAGATCCGAACAAGCCCCGGGGAAAGACGTCCTCTTACGCTTTCTTCGTCCAGACCTGCCGCGAGGAGCACAAGAAGAAGAACCCGGGAACCTCGGTGAACTTCGCAGAGTTCTCCAAGAAGTGTTCCGAGCGATGGAAGGTTTGTGGCGCGAACTCTGAGGGAGGGAAGGGGGGGGGCTTTTCCCCCGCGCACACACACACACACACACACACACACACACACGTGTCGCTAACGCGCGCTGGTGTCGTTTTCAGACCATGTCCTCCAAGGAGAAGACCAAGTTTGAAGACCTGGCAAAGAACGACAAGGTGCGCTACGACCGAGAGATGAAGAACTACGTGCCGCCCAAGGGCTCGAAGGGAAGCAAGAAGAAGAAAGACCCCAACGCCCCCAAGAGACCCCCGTATGACCGCACGCTCACGCCCAGACAGACTCTCGCCTCACTGTGTTTCTCTCCTCAGGTCCGCGTTCTTCGTCTTCTGCTCCGACCATCGTCCGAAGGTGAAGAGCGAACACCCCGGGCTTTCCATCGGTGACATCGCTAAGAAGCTGGGAGAGATGTGGTCCAAGCTCACGCCCAAGGACAAGTCTCCGTTTGAGCAGAAGGCCATGAAGCTGAAGGAGAAGTACGAGAAGGTGAGTGACGGGACTTTTCCGCCTCTCGAGACGCTTTGTGTCGCGTCTGAACCGCTGTTTTCCGCTCCAGGACGTCGCCGCGTATCACGCTAAGGGCGGGAAGCCTGATGGCGGTAAGAAGGGTGGTCCGGGTCGGCCCGCCGGCAGGAAGGTGGATGATGACGATGAAGACGAGGATGATGATGATGATGAGGTGGAGGATGAAGACGAGGAAGAGGAGGACGAGGAGGAGGAAGATGACGATTAAACCTCAGGAAAACTTGTTTGCAAAATGTGAATGCGTTTTTTTTAGCTTTTTTTTTTTTTTTTTTACATGTACAGAGATGTGTATAACTACATATTGAGGTCATGTGCCGTTTGGTGAGGCTTGTCGAACAGCTGCGGTTCCTGAGGTTCTACTGCCATTTTAAGAATGAGGAACAGTTCAAGTTTAGTCGACTTTTAAAATGTGCGTTCACGTTCTCGTAGGCTGGATTGTTTCTTTCGTTGTCCCCCTTTTCGTTTTCCTTTTAAAATTTTGTATATTGTGACGGTTCCATTTGTGTGTTCCACTTACTTTTGAACTATTAAACTTGTTGCAGGACATCGGTTGTTTACGAGTCGTAGAAATCAGTGTAAAACGTCCATTTATTAGTCCCTATAAACATGTTACGTCTGTACACCGGTAGGAAGCCCATCACAAGTCAGACCGTTAAATTAGAATTATTTACACTGTAGAAAACAAATATACACCCTTCATAGATCTCCATTATCTTATATTGATTTACACAAACGTCCTCAACCAAACAACATAAATTGATTTTCAGAATTTCCCATGGTTCCTTCACTCGTCCCATCGCGTAAGAAAATACATCCTTCCAGTGTAAAAAAAAAAAATACCCCGTATCCAATCAGGTGGCGGCTCGTTAAGTTATTCAGTGCCCGCCCATGTAAACATTATCAACAAACTTGGAGATCAAACGGCAACGATGTTGTTCATCTCCCACTTCTGCGAGCTCTTGCTGGCGTCGCAGTCGGACACGTAGACCTTGTGCAGGACGTCCGAGCGGTCCAGACACTTCCCTGTGGGCGTGTGCGTGAAGCGCCGCTGGTCCTGAGGGGCGAGGGGTGTGGTCATGAGGGGAGGGGGTGCTGGCAGGGGCGGGGCCTCACCTTGTAGTATCTCCACTCCGTGTGCTCGTTGAGGTTGCAGTGCGTGATGATGACGGCCGATCCGTCTCCGCCCCTCGTCAGACACTGGTCGTACTGCATCAGCTGATCGGCCTCGTTGATCCTGAAGAGCTGGACGCAAGATTAAAACGCTGTTAGACCGTGGAAAAAAAAAACAACGCAGTTTGATCAAAACCAGCAGAAGGAGCTATTGATAGGGGAACATGTTTTCTTTAGGTTTGTGTAATTCATGGATGAATGACTGGATGAATACCTTATTTTATATAATGTGGTCCTTATATATATTAATCTTTTATTATATATTAATCATATTATATATTAGTGTTGTCAAACGATTGAAATTAATCGCACTTCCCTGACCAAATTAATCGCGATTAAATGACTAAAGCTTGGAATAATGGATATTGAGGTGTAATATGTAAATGAATGTAAACTCAACACTAAATAAACACTAGTTTAAATACTGCAATATAATGGAGTATAATTTGTGTTCAATTTGCAATGTATTTTCTTAGTTTTTTAACCCGCCAGGGTCGAGTCACTTTTTATTGAAAATAAAACACACAAAAATGTCAATTTTGGACTTGGATATGTGTTATACATCAATTGAAAGTTTTAAGTGCCCGTTTTTTAGGTTACACTCTTAATAAAAACAGGACATTGTGTTTTTTTTGTACAAATAAATAAATAATAATAAAACTGAAACTTTTGTCAGCTGAAAACAAACTAACTTAAACAATACGTATCACTCTAACATGAAACATGTCTTAGAATGTACATAAAGAAATTACATAAAGCTTTGAATGTCTGTTTTTAAATACAAGTGTAAGTACATACAGTATTGTCTTTATCTAATCCTTATGAATCTACAGTCTAAATGTCTAAAACATCTAAATAAGGTCGAGTTGCAGTTTTAACAAGTCCATTTAAGAACATTCAAAACACCTGGAGATGATGAGACGAGCAAGTGTCTGTCATTAAACACTTACACCTATTTAGGCGCAAAGTAATCACTCTGAGCTTCTGATCATAATGAGCCACACCTGGGTGACACTAGCGGCTCTCTGGCTCTATTCACGGCATTTTCACCAAACCCAAAGTGAAAAAAACTGCAACTGTGATTAATGGTGTTAATTTAAAAAAAAATTAACTCGATTAAGCACTTAAAATGAATCGCGTGAGTTAACTAGTTAAATTTGACAGCCCTAATAACAACATAAAAATATACTAATGTATGTTTTTATGTAAAAAAAAATATATCACATATAGTAATATTTAATCCCAGCGGGATATTCAGTAATTAAAGAACATGTTTTTTAATCATCAGTATATGTACTTGGTTGGATGAAAAACTGGATATATCCTTTATAGTGCATTTTATGTATATTAGTATATGTATATTATGTACCATACATTACATTAAATAATATATATCCCATATAGTATATAACATACTATATATAATATACTAATATATGATGTAATATATATTACAGCACTTATTTTATACATAATAACAATATATATAATATTTAATTCTTTATGGATGAATAATTTCTTCATTGTACATTAGTTATATCCCTAACATATTAATAATATATCCTACATATCATTTAATACAGTATATACCGTACATATCATCTAATATATGTATATAATGCATAATAATATTTAAAAACTGTGGGAAATGCACTATAAATATAAGAACATGTACTTTATAGAACATTATAACATCCCTAATACATTAATAATATAGATCCTCTATATTATTTAATACAGTATTTTCAAAATATAATAACTGCATTATATATACATATTCATAACATGACGTAATCCTCGGGACACGCACCTGGTTCCCGCCCATCCTGTGACACGGGCCGATCTCCACCGCGCCTCCGTTGGTGTGGCCCATGCTGTCGATGCAGTAGCTGGTCTCGTAGCCGCGGATCTGCAAGGGTCAAGGGTCAGACAGACTCCGCCCCCCCCGCAGGCCCCGCCACACGCACCTCCCCCCACTCCACGTTCTTGGGCGGCAGCGGGTAGTGCTGCGGGATGTCGTAGGCGATCTCCTCCATGAACCACTTGAAGCTCTTGCAGCGATGCTCCTCGCGGAACTTCTTCAGGCCGCTGATGTCGCCGTACGCCAGCGTCAGCGTCTCGGGGCGGCTGGCGTAGAAGTAGTCCTTGTACTCGTCCCACCACACCTCCACCACCCGCACGTAGTTCTGCACAGACGGAGAGTGAGTGGACTTTGTTACTTTACTCAAGTATGTTTCTGGCAGAACTCATCAGAACTTTATTTTATATCTACTTATTGTGGTACTTTGCAGATTTAAGTGATTGAGACTGACTTTTTGTTTTCTTTTTATCTACTTTGTTCTACCATTTTTAAAACATTGAGGTTAAATTCTGTTTCTGTATTAGTACACATTTCTTATTTTTTTGCCTATTTTGAGCACGAATAAAGTACTTTTTAATACTGAAGTTCTTTTAAAACGGGATACTTTGCTACCTTGACTCAAGTCCTTTTGAAATTAGTGACTTGTTACTTGTAGTCAGTTTTACACTAAGTATCTGTACTTTTACTCAAGTATGGCTGTCCGCTACTCTTTACATCTCTGAGCGTGAGTCACAGGGGGCGGACGCCACTCACCTTGAGCGTGGGGGAGGAGCCTACGTGGGCGGGGGGCGGGTTCCCCTGCCAGCCCTGCAGCCGGTAGATGTGCCCCACCCTGGAGCACGGGACGAAGAGGAGCTTCCCGCCACACTGCCAGATCTGAGGGCACGGGCGGGGTCAGGGCGGGGTCAGAACCTCAAACGCCAGCCGCGCTTTACCTTGTAGGAGATCTCAAAGTTCTCTCCGCCCCAAATCTGGAGGCCTGGATCATAGAGGCCCAGCTCGAAGAAGAAGTCTCGCTCTATGGCGAAGAGACCGCCGGCCATGGCGGGAGACCTGACACACACACACACACACACACACACCGGTCACAGGGCGAGAAGACCACACTCAGAGAAACAGGAAGTCCTGGAGAGAAAAGAGACTGAAAAACGACAATCAAACCACGCGTCACTTTATCAGACACACCGCTCCCACTGCTCGTTAAATCACGATGGTGCCAAGTACTTGAGTAAATTGGACTTTGTTACTTGAGTGTTTTTTTGGGCTGCTTTGTGCTTGTACTGAGTGTCACAAGTAGAAGCAACTTTTACTCTCTACTTGACTACATTAGTGATTGAGTATCTGTATCTTCACTACATTTGACTGGACACTGGTTACATTGTGATTGTGCGCGACAAGTCGCCGTGTTTTTCTACCGCGGTTCATTTCTGGTGCGGACGAGGTGATGTCGCCATCTGCAGGATGCTGAAGGTACTGACGCTGTTCATCAGCTCAATCACTTTTTTGTGCATTGGAGTTTGACTGAGACTGACTTTTTGTTCTATTTTATCCATTTTGTTCTGTCGTTTTGAAACATTGAGGTGTTAAATTTCGTTTTTATATTAGGAATTGAAACATAAATAAAGTTTCTAGTTTTTACAAACTTCTAGGTGTTTTTTGAGCCTAAATTCAGTACGAGTAAAATACTAAAGTTGTTATAAAATCAGACACTTGACGACTTTTACTTGAGTCTCCTTGGAATTGGTGACTTGAAATGGAGTAATTTTTGCAGTAAGTACTTTATCAAACTACTGGGACTTTCCCGCACAACCATCTCCAGCTTTTACAGTGAACGATCTGAAAAATACGCTTGTGCCTTGAGGTCAGAGGTCAGAGGAGAATCACCAGACTGGTTTGATCAGGCAACAGTAACTCAAATAACCAGTGTCTAGACGTGAGGTCGGCAGAAGATCTATCCACTAGCTGCGGCAGCAGAAGTCCACACCGGCAGCCTCCCCTGTCTGACAACAGCAGAAAAATGACACGACAATTCACGCGAGCCCCGCAAAACCAGACGACTCGCGTTAAGACAAATCTATCGACCAAAAACACCCGACAAAAGAGTCAGTCAGACACACACACTGGACTGGACCTTAAATTTTCGATTTTTTTCGTTCTTAACTCGCCACAAAGGCTAAAGACATCCATGCTGCTCCATCGTTTCACTTTCTTATTACGTACAACTTAACAGAGTATCCTATGCTTCTCGCCTCATCTCTGTCACTAGTTTCATCCTCATTCACACTGTTAGGAGAAGGGTTTGCTTGTTTGTTTGTATGTTTGTGTTTGTTGCAAAAATGTCAATAAAACACAATATTCAAAATAAAAAAACAACCCAAAGAGTCAGTCAGAGATGCCAGTGAGGCGCGGCTGATAAAGTGAGCGGCGAGTGTAAAGTCAGTGAAAGCGCCTCAGCCCTCGGGACCCATGCGGAGAGAAGCAGGAGCCCAAGGCCACCCGGAGCCGAGAGGGTTCTGGCATTACCGATAGGGCTCGGTTCTAGTTAGTCTCTGGTGCTTGTCCCGGCCGGCGAGGGGCACACGCTTCCAGAGCATGCTCCAGTCCCACGCCCCGCGGGCAAAGCCGTCCTCGTCCCCGCCGCCCTGAGGCTCCACCACCAGAGTCTGCCCGCTAATGGAGTCTATGAGCGGCACCGTGCACACCGTTCTGAGCCGCACACACACACACACACAGACAGACACACACACACACAGGGTTAATGGCGTTTACCCGTACGGCTGCGTCTTATGCTTCCGCGTGGCTTTCTCGCGGCCGGCCAGCGGGACCCTCTTCCACAGCAGGCTCCAGTCCCACGCCCCCCGCGCCAGCCCGTCCTCGTCGCCGCCCTGCTGGGGCTCTACGGTATAATCATTGCCGTCTATGTAATCTATCAACGGTACTGTGCAGACCGTTCTGGAACATCAGGACGACACCGGGTCTCACACACACACCTCTCACCTGCGGGACGGCATGAGGGTCACGTGACCACGCCTACCTGTCTTGAGAGATGGGGGCCACCAGGGGCGCGTACCAGTTCACGCCCACTTCGCAATGGGCGTCCAGATAGATCAGCACCTGAGGAGGGAGGGCAGCGTGAGGAGGAGCTCTGGCCCCGGCCACGCCCCCCTGCCCGGACACACCCACCTGTCCGACGGCAGCCTTGCGCGCACCGATGCTCCGGGCCTGAATCAGACCCTCGCGCCTCTCGTTGCGGAACAGTTTGACGAGTCCGTTCCACTGCTTGATGTATTCCTCCAGACGCTCCTTCAGATGCACTGCCAGACAGGGAAATACAAGTCTTTGTAACTCATGTTAAAAGTTCAGATTCAAAAAAAAAAAAAATGGCTGACGGGACAAAAAAAAAAAAAAGTCCTTCATCTACATCAGATATAAATGTGCGGCGTGTTACATATAATTGATCACATTATCAATGAGGATAAATACAGGAAATGATTTTTAATTGACGTTTAACACGTTTATAAAATGGCTTTTATTCCCCTAAATGCCACTGAAATTAACACTTGTATTGATACAGTGAAGAAATGCATAAAAAAAGCAATATACCCTTTATAGATTAAAACGCTAGAATGATTTGTTTTAATGACCGTGTTTTCCTCTATTCTTCAGTAACTGGCTTTAACAGAAAACAACATTTATTTAAAAAAAAAAAAAAAAAAATGTAATGTATGATAAATAGGTAATGTTTTAATAAAACTAGTATTGAACACCTGTATTGATAAAACTAGTCAAACAGTGAAGAAAATCTATATAAACAGCGGAACACATATAGGAAACTTTTTATAAATGAAATGGATAAAATGTTCATTTATTAACAAATAATAATAATTTATATTATATAAATAAATATTTAAATGTATTTATATATTTTTTCATTTATCTATATTTATAATAATTGCATCGATAAAACCAGTCAAACAGTGAAGAAAAAAAATTTAAATAGCGAGACAAAATGTATAAAATGATATTTTTAAACAGCCGCATTTTCCTCTGATCTTCAATAACTGGCTTTAACAAAACAATATTTATCAAATATCTATATATTTTATACATACAATTGTGTATATATATAATATATATATTAATATTGATTAATATAGTATTTATATTATATAAAGTTTTTTTATTTAGCTATATTTATAATAATTGTATTGATAAAAGTAGCGAGTAAAAAAAATTGCAAATATCATAAGGAACGTTTTAGAGCAGAAATGTGCAAAATGTACATTTTAACGAGCGTATTGTCCTCTATTCTTTACAGTAACTGTCTTTAACAAAAAAAAACATTTTCACCCAGACGTTAGAGCAAAAACCCCATTTCAATTCATTCGCTCCAGTTTGCGGACGACTTTATTAAGAAATAAACAAGGAAACGGTAAAGAACCAGACAAATCAGAAACTGCTGAAAGGCACGAGAAGAAGAGAAAAGCGACAGTCGCCGGCAGGTTTGTACAAAAATCGAAAAAAAAAAAAAAACCATCGTCACTGATCCACAATCCACGTTATTCCGTTTCCCGCGCGGAAGGTTGCAATGGAACGCTGAGCAGATGTTCCACTTCACTGAGCAAAGGCACGCGTAAACAACGTAGGATCACTGGTGGATCACTAGTTTAACCCTTTGAAGGTTCAAAGAAACCAGTCTGATCAAAGAAATAGAATAGAAAAGGTTGGTTCTGATTGGCCGATCAAAACTTGAATCATCACATCAGTCGTGACGCGAACAACAATGTCTGATCAGGCTTGTTATCTTTAACACTGACAAATCAGTTCCAACTCGTAGAATAACGTTTGGAACTTATTATGATAATTAAGCCACGACTCTAACGAGGAGAATCTCACTGGACCAGACTCCGCCTCTGATCATGTGACTGTGAAGAGCCACTGCTGCCTCGTGATTGGACCAATCTCAACCAATCACAGTCGCGGCTGGACACTAACGTTCACTTGGTTAATTATTAATTCGTTAACACGGCTGGTACAATAATTAACCTGTGTCCTAATCGCTTGTAAAAGTGAAATGGACAGTGCACACACTCGATATACACAAGAAAAGTGATCAAACACTTTAAATGCGAAATGTATGCAAAATTAATTGTATTATTTTGTGAAATAATAATATTACTTATTATTTGAAATAAATTTTACATAAAAAAAATTTTTTAATCAATTTTTTATGCGAAAATGCTAATTAAATGCGGTTTTATTACATTTTGTTTATTAAATGCGAAAATGTTTTTATTAAATGCGAAATTGAATTCGAAATTTCAATTTATTAAATGCTAAAATGCATCCATATGTAAATCTTCATGTCCGAAAAATAACAAAAAAATATCCACACATATATGTGTGTGTGTGTGTGTGTGTTTAATGTATTTTTGTCTTTAACAGTATTGCTTTAGAACTCTAGACTGATAAACTCATATACTCTGTGGTGTAAAGTACTTGAGTAAATGTACTGTCATACTTTACATAAGTATTTTTGGCTACTTTGTACTTGTACCGAGTATAAAAAATAGAAGTAACTTTGTACTCTCTACATTAGTGATGGAGTATCTGTATCTTTACTCCACTACATTAGTGATTGAGTATCTGTATCTTTACTCCACTACATTTGAATTAGACACTCGTTATATTGTGCACGACAAGTCGGCATCTTTTTGTACCGTGGTTAATTTCTTGTGCGGACGAGGTGATATCTCCATCTGCAGGATGCTGAAGGTACTGATGCTGTTTATCAGCTCAATCACCTCAACGACAATTAGCTGTTGCACTTTTTTGCACATTTGAGTTTGACGGAGATTGATCCATTATTCTTTTCTTAATCTATTTTGTTCTGGCATTTACGACGCGAGCCTCACGTCTTCTTGAAATTGGTGACTTGTAACTTGTAAAGGAGTCGTTTTAACAGTAAGCTACCAGTACTTTTACTCAAGTAGTTTATTTACTCCAGAGGAAACGCCGGCACTGGATTGGAGGCGAGAGTTGCTGTACCTTTGTTGCTGAAGTCATCGATCATGACGATCTCGGCCAGGTATCTGCGTGGCGTCCTCTTGATCACGCTGTGCACCGTCCTCATCAGCGTGGACCAGCCCTCGTTGTGGAACACGATCACCACGCTGGACGTCAGGAGGTTGTCGTCGTAGTGCCAGTACTTACACCTGCGGAGGACACGCCCCGTCAGTCACACGCCCACCTGCAGGAAGCAGCGTTCCCATTGGCCCAATCTTAGCTCCATGTGGCAAACTTCGTATTTCGTTTATTACAATGGAGTAAAAATACCCATATTTTCCACTCCTTACATTTGATAAATAGTCACGTCAGTGCTCTTTCACGTCGGTTCGTGTTTTTTTCCATGTTGTTATCGATCTAAAAAAAAACACTTTTAATTAAATCCCGGCATCCTGTTACGATAAGAATGATTGTGATTGTACGGACACACATCATCACCGTCTTCTCGTCACATTGCGCATCTAAACGTTAAATCATTGGCTGTCACTAGATTTATTTGATTTATTTATTTTACGCTACATTCGCACCGATGGCTATTAACGGCAAATCTGGTTCTGGTTTACACTTCTACAATTCAGAAAAATTCAAAAAAAAATTTCAGAAAAATAAATTAAATTAAATTAAATTAAATTAAAATAAAAAAATTAAAATTAAATTCAGAAAAAGCCAAAAGACTTTAAATCAAAGACAACAAATAATAATAAGACACAAAATTAGAAACAACATTTCATCTTGATTTCAGTTAAAAATGTCTGTATTTATTTTCTGTATTTTCCCGATAATTTATATTTTCTGTATTTTTAAATCAGTATGTGTTTTTTGTATAAAACAGTCTAATATCCCCCAATCACAATCAATTAAAATATGCTTTATAGACAAAACATTCCCGCACAAATGACAAAGTTCTTTATCTTCACCCATTAATAAATATAAACGTGTGATTCTGCATCTCATAAAAATAACATTTTAATAAAACAATGTAGTCCTGCACCATTAGAAATGTCAACCGAATGGCATTTTTTCCTTGCGTTACTTTTACTAAGTAGTTATCAAACCAGTACTTTTACTTGAGTAAACACTTGAGCTGATACTTTTACTTCCAAGGTTGTTTTTTTAACTCTAGTATCTACGTAGACGTCTATTGGAGCAAAGAAGGTGACTACTTTTGACGGCACTCAAAATGAAATATATTTAAAATAAATGTTTATATTAATGAGTTAAATGAGTATATATCTTCAGCAGTGACTCAGATATGCGGAAGGACTGATCTGGTGGAGCTGGACTGGGGCGTGTGGAACCAGTCAAGCCTGAAGTGAAGAGCCACTAAACCAGTCACACGCCGAAGCTACTGGTGTTAGATAAAGCTGCTTCAAGTCATCAGGGAGGATTACCTGACTGAAACCATCCTTAAGACGAGAGAGAGAGAGAGAGAGAGAGAGAGAGAGAGAGGAGGAGAGGAGAGGAGAGAGAGAGAGAGAGAGAGAGAGAGAGAGAGGAGAGAGAGAGAGAGAGGAGAGAGAGAGAGAGGGAGAGAGAGAGAGAGAGAGAGAGAGAGAGAGAGAGAGAGAGAGAGAGAGAGAGAGAGAGAGAGAGGAGAGAGAGAGGAGAGAGAGAGAGAGAGAGAGAGAGAGAGAGAGAGAAGAGAGAGAATCTAGAGAGAGAGAGAGGAGAGAGAGAGAGAGAGAGGAAAAGAGAGAGAGAGAGAGAGAGAGGAAAGAGAGAGAGAAGAGAGAGAGAGAGAGAGAGGGACAGAGAGAGAGAGAAGAGAGGAGAGAGAAAGAGAGAGAGAGAGAGATAATGAGAGAGTGAGAGAGATAGAGACAGAGAAAGCGAGAGACAGTCTGAGAGAGAGAGAGAGAGACACACACAAAGACAGAGAGAAGAAGAGAGAGAGATGATGAGACAGAGAGAAAGAGACAGAAAAACAGAGATAGAGATAGATAGAGCGAGAGACAAAGACAAAGAGAAGAGAGAGAGATAGAGAGAGAGAGCGAGACAGAGAAAGAGAGAAAGAAAGAGACAAAGAGAGAAAGATAGACAGAGATAGAAACAGATAGAGAGCGAGAGACAAAGACAGAGAGAGATAATGAGAGAAGGAGAGAAAGTGAGAGTGAGAGAAAGAGGGAGACAGAAAAAGAAACAGAGAAAGAAACAGAAGAGAGAGATAATGACATAGAAGAGAGAGAGAGAGAGAGAGAGAGAGAGAGATAACGAGATTGAAGGAGAGAGCGAGATAAAGGATAGAGAGACAGAGATTCTGTAATTCACCCAGTTGTTGCTGATACGAATTCGGAGTCATCGCACCTTTACTCGCCTTCAAAGAAACTCAAATGAGAAACACGCAGAACTAGCGTGTGTGAGTGTGTGTGAGTGAGTGAGTGAGTGAGAGTGTGTGTGAGTGAGTGAGTGAGAGTGTGTGTGTGAGTGTGTGAGGGTGTGTGTGTGTGTGTGTGTGTGTGTGTGTGTGTGTGTGTGTGTGTGAGTGTGTGTGAGAGTGTGAGTGTGTGTGTGTGTGTATCTACTCACTCCTCGTGTCTGAGGTCGCTGATGCTGCGGTCGAGTGAGATCATGTCGCTGGCCACCATGTTGAAGCCGAACTCCTTGATACTGGCCTGCACCGCCTCCTTATGCTCCGCCCCCAGCACCAGCGCCCTGCCGCCCTCGCCGGCCCCGCCCAGCACCCCCGGCGGCTCCGGCTCGCGCGGCTCAAAGTTTCCGGGCACGCCCCTCTGGAGGCGTGGCTGGCTGTAGGCGTTGGTGTGCGGCTTGAAGGTGACGTACTGCTGCTGGATCACGCCGCGCTCGCTGCTCTTCTTCTTCTTCTTCTTCTTCTCCTCCACGTTCTTCTGCCTGATGGACTCCAGGTCCACCTCCACCCCCTCCACACGGGGCCACGGCACCACCGGCCTGAACAGCTCCGCCCCCTCCTGCTGCTGCTGCTGCTGCCCTGCTTCTCTAGGAGCCTGAGGAGAGGACACACCATTAGTGTCAGTGTGTGTGTGTGATAGAGAGAGAGAGCAAGTGTGTGTGTCTTCTAAATGGTTGGTGTGTGTGTGTGTGTGTGTGTGTGTGTGTGTGTGTGTCAAGAGCTGCACGATTCTGGACAAAATGAGAATCACGATTTTGTTTGCCTAGAATAAAGATCACGACTCCTTTCACAAATCTTTTTGGATATTTTATTATTTTCAATACTCAACCCTAAAAATCAGGTTGTCAAACAGTAATATAATAACACGCATTACTTGTATTTTTTTTTTACATTTAATTAAATGGAATGAAACAGTGTAATGTAAAAGTAACGCTGTAAAGAAAACAAATCACTATTACACGTATTATTAGACTCCACAATGTTAAATTGAAACTGGAACTGTGTCTATGACGGGCAGTGTGACTTATTCATTTATGGTTTGTTTGTTTGTTTGTGTTTGTTTGTTTATTATGATATTGTGGTGTGTGCAGGGCGTTATGGTCATGTTTGTTTGTTTGTTTGTTTGGATTTCTTGCTGCTGTTGTGACGTGAAATCTCCCCGCTGTGGGACTATTAAAGGCTTTTTCAATTCAATTCAATTCAATTCAACTAAAAATAAACACGCCAAGGAACAGTATTATGTTCCGTTGAGGACACAATGATTAGCTCAGTTTAAAAGCACTTTTGAAATACTTTTCAAACAGTGATTATTTTGTAGGCGGGGCTAATAATTGTGTCCTCAACAGTAGATGTTTGCTGCGTGTGGTTTGCTGAGTGTTGTCTTCTGGTTGAAACCGCAGTAAACACACACACACACACACACACACACACACACACACACACTAAAGAATAAAATACTTTTTTCAGGTAGTAAAATGTCAGAGTTGATATCAGACCGGTGTGTTCCCTCACTCATTTGCCTCGTTTATTTTCTGTTTCGTTAAACTCCACACACACGGTCTATAGCGCAGGTAATTAGCGCAGGTGTCCGTCATCAATCCCACATCAGGCGCCACAAAACACGACAGAAGTAAAGCACGATCATATTTGACTTGGTTTTTTGTGCTTAATCGCGATTAATTTGATTGGGGAAGTGCGATTAACTAGTTAAAAAAAATTAATCATTTGACAGCACTAATATATATTTGTGTGTGTGTGTGTGTGTGTGTGTGTGTGTGTTTATAGCCGGTAGATCGCTTTGACTAGGTCATTTGAAAAGTAGATCGCGAACCGAAAAAGTTTTTTGTAGTTTACAAAAATCTACATGAAATGAAGAGCAGTCTGTTAAAATAATAAAAATGTTAAAATATGTTAAAATGTTAAAGTTAAAATATTTTTGATTAAAAAAACCCGAGTTGCACTGTCACTGTTTGAACTTTCTATAATTATTTATCCTGTAACATGTTGCAAACAAAGTGCTTTTGATTTTAAATAAATGTTCTTCACTTCAAACTAGCCTCCTTTTTAATTGTATGACTAAAGCTGTTAGCTGTAAAGTTAAATCACGTGTTTACTAAGTACTCGGTATCGGTGAGTACTGAAATGCAAATACTCGTTTAAAAAAAAGTGGCATCAGTGCATCTCTAATCACGAGTTTTGGACGAGTGTCTGACAGAAACCGCTGGTCTCAGATCAGAGAGTTTGGAAGAATCGTATTAATGCTGAATTAAGATTGTGACGGGGTAGAAGCCAAAACGTGATCATTTAACCAATAATCGTGCAGCTCTAGTGTGTGTGTGT
>CM051499.1:1256894-1268702 GCA_028031935.1 Paedocypris micromegethes | reverse complement strand
TGGCTACACTTTAAAAAGAATAAATATTTATGATGGTCCAGTTCAGAACATTTTCTCTCTGATTTAAAAAAACTAATCAAACAACGCCGTTTTGTCGGGATTCGTGAGAAATCGAATGCAGTTTTGTACCTGATGCCTCCAATTCCTCGGAGAGATTGTGAAAGTCAGAGAGAGACTGAGTCGAATGTGGAGAGCAGATCTCTGTCATCGCTGTGGTTTAACACAGTCAGCCGCAGACTGTTCCAGAAACTCGCTATTACAGCCCGTGATGGATGAGGGAAAGCCGGTGCCCGGATGCTGCGCTCAGGCCCGCGAGGCATCGAAACACGGCTTGCCTTCATTTAGAGACACTGTATTGTTTGTCGTGATTATTGTGATGATTATTGTGAATTATAAACAACAACTTTTTGAATTATAAACAACAACAACAACAACAACAACAACAACAAGTTTATGAAATCTGTTTTAGAGAACGTTTGTACCTCAGCAGAAGCATCAGACAGCTTGATCTCTCAGCCCAGGTTGCTTGTCAAAGATTTACTTTTTAAAAATCTGTGATTATTTTTCATTAAGATTCATTTTCATGAGCATTTTTATGTATGACGTATACTTATTGCATCAGTTTATGATGACCTCTAACGATCTGGAAAATAATCCCAAGCGAGTCCTTTTATTTTGTGAAACGTTTTATTTTGTCATATAGCAGTGATACTTACCACAACAATACATTCATATCAAACAACAAACAAAAACATTACTGGTATTTCAACAAACGTTTGCTAAAATATAAACGCAAAAAAATACGTCGCGGCATAAAACTAATATCACAGACTCCAATCTCACGCTTTGTGACACCAAATCACCAAATGTCACCAAAAATTACATTTTCACAATTTATTATTATTATTATTATTATTATTATTATTATTATTATTATTATTATTATTATTATTATTATTATTGTCGTTATTTTTTTTGTATTTCTGATTTTTTTAATAATGCGGTTTCTTTTGTTTGTTTTGAAGTGTCACTGTTGTGAGAGTGTGTTTGTTGTGTTCTGTTGAGATGAACTGCAGAGAAATGTTTCCTACACCGGGATTCCATTTATGGAAAAATGCATAAAACTGATTGGGGTCAGACAGCGTCAATCATAAAAAAAGAGACCATTAGTCAAACTCTCCTCACAAACCAACCGAATTGCTTTTGTCAATCTGAATTGTATCGTCAGTATAGAAAGATTAACGGTACATATAACAAATATCTTGTTCTGCACAGACTGTGCAAATAGTGTGTATCGTAACACAACATGCTTTGCCCTAAGTGTTCAAACGGCAAACTATAGGCCTAATTTTTACATTTAACAGTTATCAATTTCTATTTGCGAAACTTTGCGGGACCCAATATATTCATGCGGTATACTTTTGCATATTTTGAAAGTACGTGTATATCACACAACCACAAATTGAATTTAAACTAAACAATTATCAATGTCAGTATATATGGAGATATATAATAGATGTATGGAGATATTATGCAAACATCTGGAGATATTATATAATTTCCACGTTGGGACGTATACAGGCAAAACATTTTTTGTGTTTTTGCAAGTTTGTATTTTAAAGTTTATCACAGCACAATAAAGAGTGTCTTCTGCTTGAGGATAAATGAAGTGTTGGGGAAATATCTTGAGCTAACGCGCGCGCAGGGGCCACTTGGGGGGTCTCGCTCTCCTTCTCAACGGCCGCGGGTTTGTCGACTTTCTGTAATGGTTAAAAATATTTGCCTGAAAGTCTCTGATAGAGCAAAGCTTTTAGAAAATTACTTTTCCTCACCCCGGAAAGCTTCACAAACGCGTCTAAATGTAGCTTTTATTCCTGCCACATTTGGAAAACATATCCAACGCAAACCACGATCGTGTAACAAAATAAACGGTAAAAAGGGATTCGAATTTGTCAAATATATCCGATTATTGTACTTGTGATTCATCACAGATTAATTGAATTTTCTGACGCTGGTTGTTCGCCAGGCCTGTTAGACACGCAATTAGCTTATCGAAAGAAAAATACTTCTTGCTTCAATCAAATCGTTAGGAGGCTTTTCGCCGATGCTAAAGCGAGATAGTTCGGCCTGGTCCTCAACAAACCTCCATCTCCCGCGTGGAGGACAGTTGCAGGACGGTTTGAAAGAAGAGGGAGTTGTTCTTCAGAGAAACTCAATCTCACACACAGTAGCGGCTCCGTCTGGGCAGCGTCAGGACTGACACTCAACCTCCCGGTGCCGCTCCTTCTCTCCGTCGCGTTTATTTGTCTGATTGTGTGAAACTGTGGCTCTGTTTGCCTCAAGGCCCGTTAAAACAAACCCGCGTTTTGTTTCGGCGATTAAAGGCTTTATTTAGGTTGCAAAATGACAATGCACGTATTTCTAACCATGCAGGGCTGCACGTTTGCTCACAATTATTCACATTCGTTTCTTACTTTACTAAAGTAGCGGGCGTATTGTAACATTTTTGTTCCCCGGGTTTAGTTTATTATACATCAATTAGCAAACTTAGTACTAACACATGTGTGTTATTTTAAACGCCGGTTAATCGCTGTTTTTTTATGTACTATAATTCTTCACATTCGTTTCTTACTAAAGTAGCGGGCGTATTTTAACATATGTTTTAATTTAATATGCATCGATTAGCAAAAGTAGTACAATGTTCCAATTCTACAAACAGATAATGAGTGTGTTATTTTAAACGCCGGTTAATCGCTGTTTTTTTTTATTATTATTATTTTATGTAACGACTGGAGATTTTTCTCGCGTGATCTGACGGTTCTGTCCTGCAGTCGGGAGTCTGTTCCACAGCAAAGCAGAGAAATGGAGGGCGGCTTATGAGGTAATGGCTTGCAGATGTCGGCTTCTCCTGGAAATAGATTTGGTCCGAGTTTTGTAAACTTCAATATATGTAAAGATGAATGAAGCTGCGAAACAACGGTGTCCTGATCTTTAAAAGCTATTTTTTGGCAGATGTAAAGAACATTCAGACTGCATGAAAAAATCAACGTGCCCATAGGGAGATTAATTCATAACTCTCGGCATTAATGATTATTATTCTTTTTGGGGATATGAAACTGTGGTACTAAAACCTAAAACGTTAGTTAGAATTACGATTCTGTTTGAAAATAAACACATGCAGTAATTTGACTTGACGCGAAAGTTCTTGTATTTGTTGTTGTTGAGCCTTTAGAATTCGTGATCTCGAACAGATAATCGTTATTTTAATCTTTTCACGGCCAATTCGTGTTACTGAGGCTGTAGGTCACACCGAGGTCACATAATTATCTGTATTCTTAATCAAGGGAGTGTGGACGGTTAATTTTATCAGAGACGCCATCTCGACACTCAACAAACGAGCAATAATTATAATATGTCCCTGTAATCAGACAATGCAGTGTAAATTAAATGATTTGGAATGGGATGATCTTAAATATGTCTGTCTTCCGATCTGAACAGAATTTCTCTGCGTCTGCGTTAATTTAATTACTTGGACTTGCACAAAATAGGAAGAGAGATGAATCATGTTCTCGGAGAAACAATTACACGCGCGCGGGCGCGCGCACACACACACACACACACACACACACACACACACACACACACACAGCTCAACCAACATAGCTAGTGTTGACTTAGCATATACTTCAAATAGCAAATTTCAATAAATCGGTTCTATAAGTTCTGCAACACTGACAAATTTGGTTTGTACTAATATTAGAAACAAGTTCTACATATTCAAGTATATACGTGCTCTGTTCGGTCCTCACTTTCCAACGTGTATTTTATAATTTCCACGTTATTAAACTTTGCAAGAGAGTGCATAACAATTATCAACAATCTCTAAGTAGAATTTTCCTCATCTTTCATGTGCTTCATTTTCATGTTTTTATTTTCAAGTAATCAATAATAGACCACTCAATCTGCAACCAATACCGAATAATCTTTTTTACGCAAATAGATTATATATATGTTTGGTTAATATACATTAAATACACCATACGTGTCACTCGGACAATAAGACAAACAATTTATGCTTTAAAATTCTCTAAAAAGTGAAGTCTTCATTTTTTTTGTCCCATACCATATTCCTTCTCTGTTTATTAAAAGCAATATGATTGATATTGCTAATACTGTATACTGAAATAGTGTTTTTATTATTGGTTTGAAATTTCGTTTGAAATTTGAAAATCTTTTTTGATGTCTGCACTCTTATAAATTGCCATTTTTGCTGCAGAAAAACCTAGCCATTTTTTTCTCATCGTCGTTTCTGTTATTCTGGTTATTGTCGTCATAATGATAATAATAATAATAATAATAATAATAATAATAATAATAATAATAATAATAATAATAATAATAACGATCGTTACTTTCTTATGAAATGATATACAGATTGCGTGAGCGATGTTTGCTTTAGACCCTGTTAAAATGAAACGTGCTTTTGTGAGGTCCATGTTTAAAAATATGATTTTGTTTCTGCTCTCCTCACAAACTAAACTTTGCTGACTCCTCAGGAGCTTTATAATATTCGGCGCTGCATCTTACAACGACAAAAAGCTTTCAGTTCGATAAAAACAGTGGTTTATTGAATTAATTACAATGTTAATTACATCTACAATATTATTCAGTTGTGTGTCTTTTGACGGAAGTGCACTGGGAATCAGCTGTTTTTTTGGACACCGGACCACAACATAACAAACACCTAAAGACATTTTCGATTATAACATGTACTGTATGGTAACATCTACTAATCTTCCTCCAACTTAAAGAAGGACAGAGACACAGACAGAGACGGAAATACACAGAACTTCACGTGTTACTCTTTAGTGGCAGAAACGCACTTCGATTCGCAACGGGACGGAGAAACAAACAGCTCACACTTGACAGCAACGTACGATCTCTTACCAATAGTGTTTCCTCCTTCTATAACGGAACGGCTTTCCGTAACAATCCACTGTCCTTAGCGGAAAAATTGCACATAAATATTCCTTTAAATAAAGTGTGAAAACAATTGAACAATTGAGTTCGGAGAAGGCCATCGGCGTGCGGCTCCTTTCACTGTTTCAGTTCCAGTGCCCAGACATGTTGTGGCCAACCAGTTCTCCCTTTAGTTTTCTTGTCATTGCTGCTCCCTGAACTTTTCAAGACGTCGTTCTGCAAAAAAAAGAAGAGTTGGAACAGTTATGTGGAGATACTTGAGTTTCTCGTTTCACAATAAGCTATGTTGGCAAATTGCATTTTTTGTGTTCTTGTACCTTTTGTTATATTTACACCATCTCTTGCCTTCGGTAATTTGCACTATTTTTGCACTTTTTTAGTCGTTATTTATATAGTTTTGTTCTTTTTTTTTTTTTTTTACTTCTTGTCATCACATTTTTCCTCTGTCTTTTTGCACCAAACGGAGTAGCAATACTAACTTTTTTGTTAATTGTTAATTGCAACCCTGTGACACGATGGCAATAAAGGCGCTATATTCTCCATCCTGCCACAACAAATGCCACCCGCTTTAAAACAAAATCTACATTTGACTGCACATCAAAACTCTTCTGAATTCGTTTGTTTGATTTCAGAAGCGCGACAATGAATCGTGTGCCACGGAAATCAGCAAAACAAACACCACCGTAATTAATGGCAAACACATCGTTAGTCGGCAAATTAGCGCATCAGCGTCCGAAACGCCAACCAAGCAGAGAACGTACCGTGTCTTTCTTCCTCCTCTCCTCCTTGGCGTCCGTCTTCTTGAACTCCGCCTTGAAGGCCTCGGCTTCGCCGTTCTGCTCGTCCTTGTCCAGAATGTCCATAAGGTAGGCGATGTAGCTGGTGGCCAGGCGCAGGGTCTTGATCTTGGACAGCTTGGTGTCCGCGGGCACGTTGGGGATGCACTCCCGGAGCTCCGCGAACGCGCTGTTGATGCTCTGAGTCCGGCGTCTCTCCTTCCGGTTGGCGGTCGGCCGGCGCTTGACCGTGCGGGGCCCCATCCCCACCCCGCCGGGCCCCGGGACCCCTCCGTAGTGCGCGTGCTCCAGGCCGGCCGCCCCGCTCGAGTACTCGGGGCTGTAGGAGGAGGCCATGGTGTAGTCTGGAGGAGACATCTCCGGGTGGCTGATGAGCCAGCCGTGGAAATACGGCGCGTCTTCGTGGCAGCGGCTGGCGGCGGCGGCTGCGGCGGCGGCGGCGAAGGAATAGCCGTCGTGATGCATCACCGGGTGGTGGGGAAAGCCTCCGACCAGACTCATGGTCCGCACAGCTCAGCCGAATAAAGGAGGAATAAAGTGCTCACAGCTCGTATGCGGCGCGCAACCTTATCTCCATACAAACATCAAACGCGTCGGGGACGAAAAAGTCGCAAACAAGAATCCGGAAAAAAACTAAACTAAAGAGGTGAAGTTGTCGGCTTATCGTTTACTTACTAATCTTCCCCGGAGCACAAACTATCCATTCTGATGAGCGTCAGGCGCCTGATCGGCCACAGATTTCGAACCGATTCGCGTCTGGAGTGAAGGAAAAGTTCCAACTCTATTCTCGATTCCGTTTCACTGGGCAGCAAGAGACGATTTTCGGTGTTTGATCTCCATGTCGACTACATCTTTGGAACTGCTCGGGCTGATATATGTCGTCATGTCAGTTTCCAGCCAATGATGCTGAGGAGGAGGGACCAGTCGGCAAAGCCGCGGAACCGTACACAACCTCTGCAAAAACTCGTTGCGATTACAATCAAACAATAGTTTACATAAAAAAATGACAACCCTCACCATATAAAAAATCACAATATTTTAATTTTGAACGGCGCGCACGCACGCACGCACACACGCACGCACACACACACACACACACACACACACACACACACACACACACACTGAATAAATGTTTTCCGTAGACTGCACAGATGTAGCATTTTTCCACTTCTTTATAAACATCTTACACATTTTACACAAACAAATTTAAAAAGAGAGGGGATTTTAATAGCGCTTTCAATATGGATGTTTTATTGAATTGGGGGGAAACAACTCACACGATTTCACGTTTTTTAAAATGCGCATAAATAATCACATAATAATAGAACAAGCAAATATTTTTCCTTTTACGTAAAATGCTGGAGTGGTATCTTGTTTGTTGGTACTTCTTTCTATAAATGTATTTATTATAATATTGTGGAAAAGGCATCAAACATGTTATCATACTGGGAAATATTGTGGAAAAAAAACATAAATCCGTATAGTTAAATTATGCTTCTGTATCTTCTGACATTTTACAATTATACATATTGACAAAATATAAGCAAATACGTATAGACAAAATATAATTTACGTTTCAAATATTGGCAATTTAAAAGGATATACGTTGACCATTAAAATATTTTATTCGATTGAATATCCGTGGTTAACTGTAACTCAATGTAAACATGATGCGTTTATTTAACATGTATTATTGTTGTTGCTGTTAGTTTTTAGCAGTTTTATTAATTCAGTTTGTATTTTATGAAAATTATTTTGTATACCGTCTTAATAACGCAATTAATTACAGTATTAATTACAGTCACTGCATTGTTTATATGTTTTTACATTTACATCAAGTCAGTGTATCCGCTTAGCGTTGCAGAATCTTGAGGAGCGACGGTGTGAGCAAATGCTGCGGATTCAGACCTTATGTATTGTTTGCTGCACCTTTCAAAAACATTTTTTAAATATTTTAAGATCTTATTTTCCTTTATAGAGAGAGAGAGAGAGAGAGAGAGAGAGAGAGAGAGAGAGAGAGAACAGGAGTAAGAGAGAGAGAAAGAGTGAATATTTCTAGGTAAAGAAAAATAAATTGAAGGAACATGAAAAATGAAATGAAGAAAAAAAAAGTTCTTGATTTATTTCCATTTAAGTGTTATGTGTTGGGTCGAGGCGTAATTCATCTGTCTGAATGAACCTTCTCGAGTAATTTAAATAGGCTGAGTCTCCAGTTAATGACATATAATCAGCCTTCAGGTCACTTGGTCAGACTCCTGCTGGAGACTCCGCCTCCTCCTTCTGATCTCCTTTCAAACCACATTTTGTAAAAACAAATAAAGAAACGCAGAGCCAAACACAAATAAGTTAAATATGTCAATAGAGGGATACAGTGAATAATTGTTACGGAATTGATCCGGGTTAAACGCAATAAAGACTGAAGACAAATATTTAAAAATAAAAATCTTTATAAGAAACAAAAAAGCCTTAAATAAACAATGTGATGTTCATATTTTGTGAAAAAATAATTTTGTTTTTTATTGACGTACTTATATTATTTTCGTACTTTTTACAAAACAAACAGCCTGTCGCCAGTTTTATGATAAAGACAACGACCGTTAGAGCAAAACAAGAGTAACGATAAGTAGAAGTAAAGTAAATTTGGTACGGACCATAAGCAGAGGGAGGCCGACCACCCCTCCCCCACCCGGCCAGTAACGGTGAGCTGCTTTCCTCTGGAGGTCTCATTAACAGAGTTTAGTGCTATTTTCAACATTTCCTCTATCCAATGACTTAAAATAAAGCCGCTCAGTTGCACCGGCGCAGAAGCGTCTTAGTCCCGCCGTCCCGCATATGTTCCTCACTCCTCTGACGCGGTTCTACTCAGTCTTTACAGTAAAGGTTCCCGGCAGCCCTCCTACTCATGTCAGTATTATCTTTGAGATAACTGAATAAAGGTTAGCAAAATGTGTCTGTGTGTGTGTGGGTGTGTGTAGGGGGGTAGATATTTTCAACTTGATAATATAATCTCTTCTTTAAAGATATAAAAGAATTACATTTCTTTCTTTCTTTCTTTCTTTCTTTCTTTCTTTCTTTCTTTCTTTCTTTCTTTCTTTCTTTCTTTCTTTCTTTCTTTCTATTTATTTTTCTTTCTTTCCTTAAAGATTATTTAAATCCATGAAAGTGTAATATTATCTTGAATTGTGACTTTTTGGCACACTGCCGAAATATTCGCAATCCGAGTGACTGAGTGTTATAATGTAAAAATCTCAAGCATCTCTAAGCATCTCAAAATAATACACCCTTAATCATTTTAATTGACTATAAATCGTTGTTTTAAATTGAAATTGTTAATTTGTCCATTTAGATACATCTTCCGACGTACATGATATTTCACATATTTAATCTGTGCATGCCTGTATTTCAACCTCTTTTTTTAGGCAAAGACGGATCTAATATCTAAACATATACGTGATATTTTTACAATATTTTATACACACACTAGATGATCAGTTTTAAAACTTCAATTTTTATTTCCGGCCATTCTTGTTCCTTTTCAAACGCATCCATAATTCTTATCGATGCTAATCATCACTCGGAACCCACACGTCTCACAACACCTGCTCACCTCCCAACACACCATTACTCATTTTGACTTTCGCAGTCAGCTTGAATGATTCACGATATGATCTTCACGGCATCACCCCGTGGAGCTGATGAACAAGAAGAAGAAGAAGTGAGAAGCTCTGGGCTCTTCTTGCTCATACTTTCCTCCTGTGACCCTCAAGCCTCCATCCCCCTCTTTCTGGCAGCGCTTCACTCACCTTCTCCTCTTACTTCATCTTTTACGTATAGATCCGAAAAGAAGTTTATTCCCCATTTCCCAAGCTGTCAAGTCTCAAGCTCTAATAGAGACGAGGTCAAGATTCACCTCTAGTGATGACCACAACAACTTCAACACACACACACACACACACACGCACGCACGCGCACCACACACACACACACACACACACACACATTTCCACTTCTCGCGTCGATCTGTTTATTTATGTATTTTAAATATTTTCATTTACATACGTTTTTCTACCTCGCGGGAAACAATTGATGATCAGTTTTCTTGTTCTATATAGAGATTATTATCCAGATCTCGCACGAGACAAATGAGATTCCTAATTTAGGGTTTCTGGCCCTAACGCAATACTACTAACAAGTTTATGCAATTCATCCCAAATCCAATAAAAATGTGGGAATCTGGAGCTTAATTCAAAACATATGTGCGCGTGTTTGCATGGACAACATGCCATTTCAGAGTTATTATGATCGATCATGTTTGTTCCATTTGTGTGTGTGTGTGTGTGTGTGTGTGTGTGTGTGTGTGTCCTCGTCTCTCTTCCTATGTTCGGTGTTGTTTGTTTGTGGTTTATCTACACTATATATATAATCAATAATCGGTTAATCAATCATTAAATGTATCTTCACCTGTGTTATTCCTTTCATGTGTTTATTTCCACATCTCTCTCTCTCTCTCTCTCTCTCTCTCTCTCTCTCTCTCTCTCTCTCTCTCTCTCTCTTTCTCTCTCCCTCAATTTCTCTCTCTCTCTTTCTCTCTCTCTTGAGTTTGTGTTTGTTCATTATGTGTTGTGTTATGGTTCTTGTTTATTTACCTAAAGTGTGCGCAGTGTTATTTATGTTTATGTTAATGCATGCATTCCTGTCTACTTTTCTGCTGTTGTGACATGCAATTTCCTCGCTGTGAGACAATTAAAGGCTTTTTAAATTAAATTAAATTAAATTAAATTCACATTTCCTTTGTTTTCTGCTGGTCAAATAAAAGTCATTTTCTCTGCTCATTCACCATTATAAAACATGACGTTTTCTTCATCCTTTCCTGCTGTCTTTGTCCAAACGAACAGCTAAAGTAAGAGAGTGTTACTTACAGTCAAAAATCAATTATTAATCAATTATTAGATTTATCTTCCCACCTACGTTATTCCTCTCATGTGCTCTCTCTCTCTCTCTCTCTCTCTCTCTCTCTCTCTCTCTCTCTCTCTCTCTCTCTCTCTCTGTTATCTCGTTTCAGTTTATTTTCCTTTGTTTTCTGTTGGTCAAATAAAAGTAATAATTTTCTCTGCTCATTCAACGTGTCGTTTTCTTTATCTTTTCCTGCACTGCTGTGACTGTCTTTGTCCAAACGCACAGCTAAAGATGGAGAGTGTGTGTAACCATTATTACTGAAAGTCACTTTTCTACCCGTGCAATACACCACTAGCCACTTTATTCCCCCGTGCAATATGCACATTTTGCTTTTCTATATTACTGTTATCTCTATTGAAAACATTTGTAGCACTTATTTGCCCTCACTTGCATTGAATACTAGGTATACCGTTTATGTTTTATCTAATTCAATGTACATTTTCTTACATTTTTATTTTGTGTGTTTTTTCCCCTATGTTGCACCAAACAGAGTAGTGTTCTTAGTTGCATTGTAACCATGTGATGCAATAAAGGCATTTTATTCTATGTATCGAAACATTCTGTTCTATTCTAGTAGTAACTATTTATGTATCGGAAATCTACTCTATTCTATTCTGTTTATAGTAGTGTCTCTATTATAGTAGTAACATGCATCGAGACACTATATTCTATTCTATTCAATTCTGTTCTGTTCTATTATAGCAGTAACTATTTATGTATCACTATTTTATTCTATTCTATTCTAGTAGTAACTGTATCGAAACACTATTCTATTCTATTCTATTCTATTCTATTCTATTCTATTCTATTCTATTCTATTCTATTCTATTCTATTCTATTCTAGTAACTATTTATATATCGAAACACCATTCTATATTCTATCCTATTCTAGTAGTAACTATTTATGTATCGAAACACTATTCCATTCTATTCTATTCTTTTCTTTTCTATTCTGTTCTGTTCTGTTCTTAGTAACCATTTATGTATCGAAACACTATTCTATTCTACTCTATTCTATTCTAGTAGTAACTATTTATGTCTTTATATCGAAACCCTGTTTAGTGTGTGTGTG
>CM051499.1:1229694-1252194 GCA_028031935.1 Paedocypris micromegethes | reverse complement strand
CGGAGAGCAGGACTGGCATTCTTGTGGTGTGTTTTCAGACAGACTTGATCATCTGTGGAGGTCTCGCTCGCTCGGACCGAGGCTCGTAGCCTGGAGCCATGTCTGCCACTTCCACACTTTGCACGGCTTCCCCGGCTGGTTCTCATTTAGAGTAATGATGGAATCTTCAAATCTTAAAAGTTCCGCTAGAGTAAAAGAGTTCTCAAGATTCTCAGGTTTAAAAACTGATCCCCTGCGACGTTTAGTGACTACTGCAGCCGTTTGTCTTCTTTAAAGTCCATTTCTCATCAACGTGTATCTTTTTTTAATGTCCATATTTATTACAATGACGCGTTCAAGTTACAACACTTTACGGAAAACCCAGCAAGTTAAATATTTTGTAGAAAAACACACACACACACACACACACACACACACACACACACACATGTCTGTAATTATATATGTATACATATATTTCATACATTACTAAGTATTGTACATTGCAATATAACATTGCATACATATTTTATTGTGTATATATATATAAATATACCGGTATATACAATAAAACATGTATGTAATGATACCTACGCCGGGTATGTACATGTATACAATTAAATATACAATGAAACACGTAAGAAATATTAGAATGTTCTATCAAAACAATGAGCGGACAGCTATGTGACTAAAAATACAATATCTACTGTAACAACACATGTCATTTTCTAGACTTTGAACGTTTGCTTGTAGACTGTCAGCAGTAAACATCTGTGTCACTGCACATGTCACTTTGCTTAAAATTTGGTGTTTTGCAGAATATTCTGTGTGTGTGTGTGTGTGTGTGTGTGTATTAATGCTTTTCTGCACGTTTTAGAGACGACGTTCCTTCTCCAGGAGAGAAATGCTCCAGAAGAAGAAACACTGAAGCTCAACTCCAACCTCCCAACTTCTGAGACCAAGTTCCTCACCCTAACTCTCCGGGTGACCAAGTTCATCGCCCTAACTCTCCAGGTGACCAAGTTCCTCACCCTGACTCTCCAGGTGACCAAGTTCCCCACCCAAACTCTCCAGGTGACCAAGTTCCCCGCCCTAACTCTCCAGGTGACCAAGTTCCTCACCCTGACTCTCCAGGTGACCAAGTTCCCCGCCCCAACTCTCCGGGTGACCAAGTTCCCCGCCCTGACTCTCCAGGTGACCAAGTTCCCCACCCTGACTCTCCAGGTGACCAAGATCCTCACCCCAACTCTCCAGGTGACCAAGATCCTCACCCCAACTCTCCAGGTGACCAAGTTCCTCACCCCAACTCTCCAGGTGACCAAGTTCCTCACCCCAACTCTCCGGGTGACCAAGTTCCTCACCCTAACTCACCAGGTGACCAAGTTCCTCACCCTAACTCTCCAGGTGACCAAGATCCTCACCCTAACTCTCCAGGTGACCAAGTTCCTCACCCTAACTCTCCAGGTGACCAAGTTCCTCACCCTAACTCTCCAGGTGACTGAGCTCCTCACCCTGACTCTCTTGATGTGCTCAGCCACCCTTCAGAGGAGAACCATACGGGACCAGATCCTTAGTAATGACCCAGAACTGTCCATTCCATCATCATCGTTTCGCTCACCTGTGAGCAAGATTCTACTTTACCTGAACTCCTCTACTCGATGTAGGATTTCCTCTCACACCAAAGAACCTGACAACCTTTTCCTGGTGGAGAGCCATGGCCTTGGAGATGCATTTCTCCCTGATTTCAGAATCATTTTCATTACAGCCGTGAATATTCCTCTTGCCTGTTGAAGATGCAGGCCAACGGAAGTCAACTAGACAACACATTATCTCTAAAACAAGGAGACTGAATCATGTGGCTCCCAAACTGGACCATTCCAACATCTTGGCAGCACATAGACTAACGCTGTAGAATGTCTAACATGCACTGAAACAGCTCTGGCTTATTGTGAACTTTATTGTGATTGAAAAAGTCCTACAACATACAGAGACTCACACTGGGTCACACCTCTTCGCTACAACGTTTTCTAACCACCTCAGCGAACTCCGTCATGGTAAGAAACTGGTCCACTAAGCTCGATGAAGGTAATTAATGAGCTAATCTCTGAGATCTTACCTTCAGCTTCCTCCCAGGAAGGCATGTCTGTTTCCGAAAGATCTTGAAACACGACACTATATATTTTTAATTGAGGTCAACAGAATCTCACTTTCACTCTAAACAGTGTTAGAATGCTTTCCCTTTTGTTACGTTGAACTGTTTGAACAAACATTTGGATTGATTTGGATTCAGAGATACAGGAATTCAAGGCTGCCACATTTATGCTGCCCACTGCTCCGGGTTTGTGTGTGTTCACTTCACTGGATGGGTTAAAAGCAGAGCACCAATTTCGATTTGGTTCGCCATATTCGTATATTCGTATGTTCTCACTCACTTCACTTAGCACTTTTTGGACACTAACCAGCTACCCATACCAGTATCTCTCCAGGGATTCTAAGAACCGGCACACTCAACTATGAACGATTTATCCCCCACTTGAAGACGCAGGATACAACTCTCATTTTCAGCAAAGAGAATTCCAACACATTACAGTTGAGAGTTTTGACCTTTACTTACCGCCTCTCTCCATAGGCAAGTCCACAGCAGAAGAAGAGTTGCACTTGTGTTCTAGGTTCAAAGCCTTGACCAGACTCTTCTAAAATCAAGAATTGGACATGTTGAGAAAATCTCCTCAAAGAACCGCAACCCTAACCCAACCCCTGCAACCAATCTGGAGAGTCTACTAGATCATCAACTCAGACTTGATCTCAGTCAATCTCAGGCTAGTCCTCACATCAAAAGGAATCATTCTGAGTTTAGTTATTGCAAAACGATTCTCAATATTTGGTCAACAGGTAAGAACAAATGTGTTTACTGTTTTATTGCATTTGCTTCGATGTGCCTTTAATGATAGTCCAGATAGACAGTGTTTATAAAAGGCAACAAGCTAAGAACAAAAGTGTTAGAGACTTCCTGCATCCAAACAACAGCATTCTTGCTCAGAGTCGATTTTAGCGTAATAGAAGAATGACTACCATGTTTAACCATGTCAAAAAGTTGCATTTCAGGACCTCATAATTCCAAGCATCTTCCAAAAATTGTTTGGTCTTGTTCTTTGACTCCAGGTCATTTTTCAAGGACACGTGTTATATGAGGAAATTCCTGCAGTCATAGAAGAACATGTCTGTGAAATGACGCCAGAGCTTTACATTTGCTCTCAAACTCCTCAGATGGAAGGACACATTTCATCACAATCTTCTGGTTTGAAGGTTAGATTATTTCCTGCTGCTTCCGCTGCGCTCCCAACCGGGTTGAGAGAGAGATGTGGGGGTCTCCGTGCCCCTCTGCCCAAGCAAGGTTTGAGATAAAGCTGCTTGATGTGAGAGACTGTCTCGCTCTTGTTATCTGGAGGCTGAGGACTTGTTCCAATCGGCCCGTCGCTGTGAGAAATGTGATGTGCTATTTACGTTTAAAAAGGTTTGGTGACATTTTACACAAATGTTTCTCAGCGCAGTTGAGAAAACGCAGTTTCTCAGAGCTTACAGCTTAAGTCGAATTTACTTGATAATATAATGTAAAAAAATCTTAAATTATTCAACCTGACAATATTGATTTAACAATTCTTAGTGGATTGTGCTTTTTAATTTGAGAAAATGAAACCCAACATTCAAATTTTTTTTGATGGTTGATGGTATGAATACTAAAGATTGGCAGAAGAACAATATTTTCATATATTTCCTCACAAGGAGATTGCACTCAATAGATAATCTTCTCTATGAAGAAGAACAGTATTTGCATATACTTCCTCACAAAGAGGAAATGCTTTGCTTTATTTTAAAGTTTAAAAACAGTTAAAGAACTGCAAGCAACTGCAAGCTTCTCATTGGCTCTCCCAAGGGACGAGCTCATCTGATGATTTGCAGCTGCTGATTCTCTTTAATCCTAATTAAGCACTTTCCTCTTAACAATCACTCTTCATCTGCTGTTCCTCAGAATGGCATTAGATTGAGATTCAAATGAACGTGACTCAATTAAAACCAAGCAAACCAATCAAACCAATTCTCGTAAAATAAACGAGAATTCTCGTTTTCTCAATCTTTTAGCCAAAATTGTTTCATAAATGGACCCCAAAAATTGCACTGGTTTGCTTGAAAAAAAGAGGTGAAATTTACAGTTTTAATTAGTTTTTACACAAAATGCTATCAATATTTTAAGAGAAACACAGAACAACATCTTCTTTCAAGGACACATGCGAGTTCTTTTTAGCAGTCATGTAATTATTTTATCGAAAATTCCAAGCCTCATGATTCACATTTTGCAGTGCAGTGGGACCAGCCCAATACTCTTTAGCAGGAAGCTTTATACTCATCTAATCCGCTATTGGTACAGAAGTGGCTTCGGTTGACTGCTTTTTTGGGATTTGTCTTCTAGTTCTTCTGAAGAGATAGTGTAGGAAGAAGCTGAGCGCTGGACCAGATCAGTGAGGTGGATAATGGTGTATAGCCGGGCTCTTCTCGGTGTCTCAGCAGGGCATCAGTGAGGTCCGAGCTCCAGCCGAGACCGTTAGCAGAGTCCTGCTGTCGAGCCACATGCCGTGAAAGCCTCGTAAAGCCATAAAGTGACTTTCAAAGGCACAAGTTCAATGCGTAAGAGAGCACAGGGATGGACTGAGAGAGAAGAGGGAGGCTTCAGCATTGTGACGTGTTAGATTGGCCGCTTGCTAACTGCTTCACAAACAAAAGGTGTGACGGCAACACAGACGCTGTCACATTAGCCACTTTGTCCACATTAGCAGCCAAGAGCCATTGATTAGAGCCGATGGAGATCCGGCCAGTTCACACCTGAGGTAATAGAAGACCACCCTCTAATAGAAGGCCACCGTGAGGTGGAAAATACAACGGCGTGACCTTCTAACAGAGGTTTATGGAAACGTTTGATCTACACACACACACACACACACACAGTGACGTCAGGGCTGATGTTTAGCGTGCGGGTTATGTTCTGGTTCGGAGTGGATGTCTAATCCTCGGTTCTCACCTTTGACTAGTCTGTAACGTGCAAAGTGTTTCCAGATGTGCAGGCTGGGGAACGGAAGGCTGGGCGCAGACCTACTGCGTGTGCTAATTCTATTTGCCTCACATACACACTTCTGCGCATTACTGAGGCGGGTACAGAGAACGTGGACACAAACCTGAACGACACGTGGATTGTTTTGGTCAAGACACGGACACCACGGCTTGAGCTGCCCACTGCTCCTGGTTTTTGCATGTCCTTTCAGTCAAACGAAGACCACAATTTAGAATCAAAATCAGCTTTATTAGCTGTGAATGTACGTGACAAACAAGGAATTAGATGTGGTTTCTTCCCTCTTGTTCCAAAAAACACGGGAAAAATTGAAATGGGATAAAAAGAAGTACACAAAAATTTTACATAAATATTCACATATTTACCAAAAAAACCCCACTAGTGGACATATTGACACTCACTTTCTTCTTCTTTATTTTAACATTATAATATATTTACGCACAGCATTGAATAAAACAGGGCACAGGAATTTGAAAAACAGACAAAATGCACGTACAGATTTATACGATTGTAGAACATTTGCGTAAAGAACAGCTTTTACAGAAAGACACTATGCTTAATTTGATTAAAGCAGATTTTCTAATTTCATTAAAACTGATTTTAATCCATTGGTGTGTGTGTGTGTGTGTGTGTGTGTGTGTGTGTACCTATACCTATACATATAATAATTGAATAATAATTTAATCTTTATTAATCCCTCAATGCGTAAATTTGTCTCTGCATTTAACCCATCCGAACAAACTCGGAGCAGTGGACAGCCTCAAGAAGTTGCACCTATAAAAATTTAACATTTATATGTAATGCAGTAGTATAAAAATACAAAAAAGTAACTGTTTGCCTATTTAAAATAATGCTCAGTTGTACAAAGGGGAATTGACATCTATTTCTTGCATTTTAAAGTGAGATTACGGGTTTCCTCCAGTGAGATGCAATGTCAACAACATTCCTATAAGTCGGCCTGTTTCACACAGTTCCAGATCTCCCAATAAATCACAGACATGAGAGTTTAAGTTAAACAGGGCTGAAAAAAAAAACCCCAACGCACACCGGGTCAATAAGGTGCACGACACACTAAATCTTGATTTACAGTAAAGGCAAAAACAGTAATATGTGCTGCAGCGTGGTTAAAACATGACCCTTAACACGCGTGTCCAGCCATTATACACAGCCTGTCAAACACCGGTCACGTGACCACATCGCTCTTCCCGCCGCCGCCCGCTTGTTTATACCGCACCATTCTTACCTCTATTCAAACATTTGCTTTTCAATAAACACATATGGATCGGCCCGAGCCCATTCATTTACAATTCGTCATATGATCTACGTCTATTTAAATCCGACTCCTTTCGCCCGTTTTCCCCTAATCCATTTCTCCACCGCACCGCGTCCCCGCAAACGACCCGGCGAGTGTCAATGTACCGGTCGCACGTATCCGGCGAGTTACCCTGAACGCCAAACCTCAGCGAGCCGCTACTTATCTGTGTTTAACATGCGCCGGGTTTAATCTATCGGGAGCATAAACATCCCATTGATAAAAAAGTGCGCGGCAGAGCGATTGCAAAATAATTAAAGGGAGAGTTTGGCGAGGAATGTAAACCTTACAAGGGTCTCCAGATCTGTTTGTTTTGAAGCAGCTGTGAAGAGCCGGAGCGCCAAGTGTAAGCAGCTGTTTGTCACTTTCATTTTGCACGAGAGCCACTAGAAACGGAGGAGCCACTTCAGCCGTCCGTCCTTCCCACCTCCTCCGCCTTCACGCTTTCCAGAGTCTCTCCGACCAGCAATATTCGCACCTCTTATATATTTATTTGTATCTTCTCTATCTTGCACAATTGTTTACACTATTACTTACTGTTACTATTTACCAGAGGTGTAAAGTATTGAGTACACTTTGACAAGCATTGCTGTCAAAGTTAACGCGTTAACGCAAGTGATTCATTTTAAGTGCCTAATCTTGTCAATTTTTTTTCAACGGCATTAATCACTGTTGCTTTATTTGACTTTCCGTTTGGCAATGTGCCGTGAATAGAACCAATTAGGATCAGCAGCTCACAGTCATTGAGTTCAGGTGCTGTCCGTGTGGGCGGAGTCTTTGACATTCCAAACATCCAAAACCCGTTGGAAAGCCACAGAGTAAATAAAATGGGCTTGGTGTGCATTAACCTAAATTATGATTTGGATTGGCTGAAATAATGTTTCATTTAATCAATGTTTCCAAGTTTTCCTTTGATCTGGAAAATTTGGGCCCTGAGATCAAAAAGGTTAAGAACCCCTGGTTTAAAGTTATATTCATTGACAAAAATTGTGTTTTTCTTTCCATAATGAGGACATTTCAAAGTGACCCCAAACTTTTTAACGATGCAAAAAAGTGCGATCTAGTAGCCAAACCATGATGGAGCTAGCAACATTATCTCCATTATGTAACTGTTTGTACAACGTAGCAGGAATTACAAGCTACAGAGAAATACAGCTACTTTGTTAGAACGTTCCGGGCGACACCATCGAATCGCAAAAGTGTCGGAGGAAGCAACTTTCTCCACAGGGAAATCCAGATAGGGAAAGTCCGCGCTGAATGTGGAACAAAGCTGTCCGCGGCTGTTTACATACCTGCCCGCTGATTTACTTCTGTATATGACGAGCGTCCTTTAACTATCACACGCACGTTTTATTGCAGCGGCGGAATGTTCGGTCTCGAGGGAACAAGGTTAGCATTTTATCTGTCTATTCCTCTCCAAATATGGTGCATTGTTCGACCTGTCCGGTGTTCTGAAAATTCCTCCTACAGCTCAGAAGTTCCTACACTGACGTCACTCATCAGCTGTTCCTAGCGAGCGCCCTGCGCAAGCGCGTTAAAACACGTCAAAACAGAATACTAATATAAATAACTACAAATAGTGGTAACACGTTACGAATATCGTGTGTACTGTTATAAGTGTCCGTGTTCATTTAGTGCGTTTATGTTTATTCATTGATCCAATGCTACAATATCAAAAGTACATACAACAAAAGTACAGAATGTTTGTACGATCAAGTAGGAGAAGAAACGATTAATATAACGAACTT
Organism: Paedocypris micromegethes; assembly: GCA_028031935.1. NCBI lineage: Eukaryota > Metazoa > Chordata > Actinopteri > Cypriniformes > Paedocypris > Paedocypris micromegethes. Next base: position 1,244,033 of record CM051499.1, on the reverse strand, counting down.
TTTAGCGCTCATGTAGCGCGGAAAGTAGAAAAATCTGAGCGGAGAACAGCTGAGCGGTGAAGTAGTTTTAACGCGCACGCGCAGCGCGATAGTTAAGAACAGCTGAGCAGTGACATATGTTCTAACGCGCATGCTCAGCGCGCAATGTAGGAACTTCTGAGATGTAGGAGGAATTTTCAGAACACCAGTATTAGACGCTGGTTCTGATTGCGTCAACCGTGATTACGGAGTTTACTGAACAGTCGGTTCTTTTATGGAGTCAGATTAGTGCCAAATATATCAAACGTAAATTTCCAAGAATCAAGCGAAAATGCTTCCCATTTACGTTTGTTTTTTTTATTTTTCGCTTGCAATTACGTTTGTTTGTTTTTTTGCTAGCTATTTTCACATTTTTGTTTGAAACTTCTTCTTTCGCTGTGGATTTTTTGTTAATTTTATTTTTCGTTATTTTTCTTTTCTTTTTCGGATTTCTGGCCCAAGTTTCATATGGGGGCGAGCCTTACTCTGATTGGCTGGTGAAATTTGATTGACAATTGCATTCACGTTGAGAAAGTAATTGACTGGAATAGGGGGAGGAGTTTAGCCAGCGCTTAAACACATTCATAATTGGAACACCTACATCTTCTGAGTATTTATCAGTTTGCAGCCTGCACTCGTTATTTATTGTACAGGGTTTCATTATTAATAATATTAATATTAATAATTGTAATAATAATAATAACTATCGGGTATCAGGAGCACTGCACATACACAGTGATTCCATGTGAAGAAACAACAGTATCTACTATTATTAAGGTTATTATTAAGTTTATTAATTTTAAGTATCTGCAACTACAATACCATATTAACGCGAATATAAGGCACAATTGTGTTTTTCAAGCACAAAAGAAAACAACATAATTTTTTTATTCTGGCTAAAATACGATAATTTTCACGCAACTGTCAATAACATTCTAAACAGCCAATCAGAGTAAGTCCCGCTCTCACGTGAAGCAGAAATCAAACGAGAAATAATAACTAACGAAAAATCCAAAGTGGAAAAAAAGTGTGATGATTGCAAAAAAAACAAACAAAAAATTGAGTGAAATATAAAAAAACACACGTAAATGTGAAGCATTTTTGTCCCTTTCTTAGAAATGTACATTCAATATTTTTGACACTAATCTGATTCCATATTCTTTCAGCATCCTTCAGAATCTCAAGCCGTCAGATCAACACTGGACGCTAGATTTTTCAGGCACACAAAAAAAAAATATTATTTTGCTTAGTTTCTGGCTAAATTACGTTAATGTTCACTGTCAATCACATTCTCACCAGCCAATCAGAGTAAACCCCACACTCACATGATGCAGAAATCAAATAAAAAAAAAAAAAACGGAACGAAAAATCCGAAGCGGAAAAAAAAAAGTTTTTTACAAAGTTTTAAACGAAAATGTGACGATTGCAACAACAACAAAAAAAACAAACGATTGTAAGAGCAAGCGAAATATAAAAAAACATGTTTTTGTCCCTTTCTTATAAATTTGCATATATTTGACAATAATCTGATTCCATGTTCTTCCAGCATCCTTCAGAATCTCGAGCCGTCAGAACAACACTGGACGCTGTCTTACACACACACACACACACACACACACACACACACGCACACACACACAGAGACACACACGCACAAGGCCGGTACTGTATAAGCGATGTGCAGCAGAGGTCAATCTCTGGTCCTCAGCTCATCGGAGCCTTTCAGCCTCCTGCCCCGTCTGAGCAGTGAACCCTCGGCTGGGCCGGGTCACAGTGGAGCCAGAGCTCCAGCCATCGATCAGCCCTTATCAGCTCACGGCTGACAGTTCAGGAGCGAGAGAGAGAGAGAGAGAGAGAGAGGAGGAGGAGGAGGAGGAGAGGTTTCTGTATTGTCTGAGATCAGCTGAGGTTCTAAGACGCTTCTGCCTCGGGCTCCTCGAGTCAAACACAGGGAGAGATAAGCTGCGCTGAGGCTTCTTGCTTTTTGCCGACAGGCTGGAATTAGCCTGTGATTAAATGTACGGTGCGTGTGCGGAGCGCTGGGCTCGTCTCCGTCTGTCAGGAACACACTCTGGCACTGTAATTGTAACGTTCGCTCTCACGTCTCATTTACTTGTCTTGGGATTGTTTCCGTTCAGCTCTTCCCAGTCATTGGGAATTCCATCCGCCGAACCGAGTCATTATTAAAACATTGAGCTGAGGTGTAAAAGCTGGGCACCAATTTCGATATGGTTCGCCATTTTACTTTACTTACACTTGACTTGACTTGACTTTGCCAGAGGAGACTGGCACCAGTGAGCCGTGTCCTCACCAGGCTTTATCCAAAGTTACAAGTCAACAATTCCACCAAGATTTAAGTAGTAAGTAAGTATCGCGTTTTTAAAGAACTTACCATAAGTACTCGTACTGAATTAAGGCTCCAAAACACCAAGAAATGCATAAAATGAGAAAATCTTTATTTAAGAGACTTGATTTTCTAATATGAAAATGAAAATTAACGCCTCAATGTTTCAAAACGGCAGAACAAAATAGATAATTTGACAATATGACAAACTGAATAAAAAGCAACATTTCCCTTACCAATTTACATGTGCGCTTTGAGACAGTTAAAACTGTGAAAAGCGCCTTACAAATACTCATTATTATTATTATTATTATTATTATTATAATAAAGAACTAAAGGTTGGTCTCAGTCAAATAAAGTGCTACGGCTAATTGACGTATAAACAGCGTCCAGTACCTTCAGCATCCTGCAGATGGCAATATCACCTCACAAAAATTAACCGCGGTAGAAAAAGATGCCGACAAAGTTGCGCATTATCACAATGTAACGAGTAACAGGAAGTGTCTGTTCAAATGTAGTGGAGTAAATATACAGATACGCAATCACATATGTACACTGCAAAAAATCCACGTGGAAAAAATAAGAAAATAAAAAACTAAAATACTAAATGAGTAAAAAAAATTTACTCAAGTAAAATTATCTGCCATGGGGGTGAGAAGATTTCACTTGAAACAAAGACATTAAATCTTGTTACACGGTAGATTTGTTTCTGCATTTCAGTTCTTGTTCTCATTAGCTTTAATATAAACAAGTAGCTAGTTTCTTAAATAGAGAAACATTGTGTTCTTAAAGTAAAAAGATTTCACTTGACTTCAGGAAGTTCTGTGTTAAAACATAATGTCTACTTTGAAAAATATCTCTATTTAGTGTAAAATATCATCAACAATAGCATTTTTTTTTCGAAGCAAGAAAATGCAGGTCCTATTTTTTTTAAATAAGCAAAGTCATCTCTCACTCTTAATCCCAACAACATAGTTCATTCATCTTGAAAGAAAAAAGAACAAGATTTATTGTCTAATTTCAAGATTTTTTAGCTTGTCAGGAATTACTTTTTTGCAGTGTAGTCCAGTAGAGAGGAAAAGCTGCTTACATTTTTGATACTCTGTGCAAGTACAAAGTAGCCAAAAAATACTTACACTAACCAAGTCCATCAGTACTCAAGTACTTTACGCCACCGTGAATCGCTCAATTTGTAAACTACAAAATAATTCAGACAGTAAAGCACTTTGTTTTGTCTTTGAGGAGGCGATGAGTGTGTGTAAGTGGGATTTGCCGGTGGTTTTCTGTACCACACAGACGTGGTGTAAGTGTTTGGGCTTCTGTACTTTGGCTCCTAATTCTATTTTCCCGCCGCCTGTCATCCACTGCCAAGCCAGTGTGGTCCTGTCCATCTCTCCCAGTCAATCAGATTACTGTCTCGCACTAATCTCTACACAACAGACGCCATTATACACAGCGGGAGAACAAGGAGAAGCTTCATGAGCCAGAAGAAGCTTCACGCGCTTCCGGAGGGACTGCGATATTCCGTGTGTGTTTTATACGGTTGGAGATTTGCGGCGCTTATAAACACAGAGTCAGTGTGGAAGTAAAGTATTGTACTTTTCCCGAAGCGCAGTGTAAACACAACTCGAGCGTGGCCTGAGCTGAAGGCCTCACGTGTGTAAGTGTTTTGTTATAGATTCATCTAGTATCAAGGGTTTAAGTTAATTTATGATGTTGCTGTGGATACAGTCTTCATGCATTAAAGTGGAATATAAAAGGGGGCGGGACTAGATAACTTGTACTTCTTCTACTGCCTCTCAAACATGTATTATGGAAATGAACAATATAGAATAGAATAGAATTGATAACTAAAAAGGGGGCGGGACTAGATAACTTGTCCGCTCTACTGTCTTTCATACATGTATTGTGAAAATGAACAATATAGAATAGAATAGATAACTAAAAAGGGGGCGGGATTAGATAACTTGTCCGCTCTACTGTCTTTCAAACATGTAATGGAAAAGAACAATATAGAATAGAATAGAATAGAATAGCCTTTTTTGTCACAGTGCACATTCATGATGTGAGAAATATAAATGTACAGTGAAATTATAGCGACTTTCTATCCAGTGCAACACGCATTAATACATCTATTATGAATATAATATGATTGTATTATTATTATGTTGTGGCTTTTATGTTGTTATTAGTTGTTATTATGTTTTATGTCATTTGTTATTTTGTCATTATGTTGTTATTATTTGTCATGTATACATGAATAATTAAATAAATAAATAAATAAACAATAAAGAGCGAGCGTCAGTTGACAGACGAGAGCTAATCTGCGCTTGAACCTCTTTTCTTGGCAGACGGACGGCGGCTAAAAAGGACGACTTCCATTTGTGAGCTTTGTTTTGATGTGTCAAGTGAAATTTGACCTTCAATTATGGAATAAGAGCCTCCAGACTTGGGGAACGTGGACCAGCCGCCTCGATGCCACGTGTTCCTGTGTGTGTTTGTGTTTCACTCGGCTCGTTTTTTTGCCTTTCACTTGTTCGGAGCGAGACTCGTGATTATCTCCTTCCCAGCTCTGTGTCTTTTTTTTTCTTTTCGCTCTATTCCTAGACGCCTTAGAGCCAAACAATTCTGAGACAAAGTCCTCAGTGGAGCCAGACTGATAAAGCTATCCGCGCCTGTCAATCAAATCACACACGGTGATAATGGTGACTTTAACTCGGCCACCGTTTCGCCGTTAATTTTGCGAATGCATTTTTAACAAATAAAAGTAATGGTACATTGTGCTAATTAACCCTCCTATTATGTTCTGGTCAAATTGACCCGTTTTCAAAATGTAAAAATATTTTAAAAATACTTAAATGTATTTAATCACTTTGAAACTTCTCCTGCTTGGCTTATTTGGTGTAATTATCATAAAAAAAAATAAACGATTCAGTTCACAAATTTGTAACACCACGCTACATGTTTTTGCTACAATGAGACTGTTTGGTTAAAATTGACCCGTGTTAAAAGTTATAAAATATGTTTCACTTTGAAACGTCTCCTGCTTGTCTTAGTTAGTGTAATCTACATATAAACTGAAAATGTTTCAGTTGACACATTTGTAACACCCACTACTTGTGTTTGTTACAATGACTCAATGTTTCAGTCAATTTGACCCTTCAGACAAAATGGAAGCTATAAAGAGTCAGACAGATCAAATACTATTTGCAACATCTTTGCAACAGTAAGATATAATACACTGCTGTCTCACACTCACACACACACACACACACACACACACACACACACTGTTTTGGGGAACTTCTATGCATAATAAAAGTCCCCGGGTAAAATTGACCCCACGAACATAATTGATGTTCCTCTGAAACACACACAACAGGAGAGTTAAAAAGCCGTTGGATTAAAGAACAGAATATAATGAGACGTGGGACATCAGTGCTGTCTGTCGCTCTTCCGCTTCCTCTCATCCTACATCTCCAGATACCAGGAGACGCTGCTCGTGATATTCCACACGAGACCGGCAGACGTTTCCAGGACGCTTGACTTAATACAGACCGAGGCAAAGTGTGAAATCCAGGCAGTTGGATGTGAAAAGCAAAGGAAGAAGAATGAGAGAGTCTTATCTGGACATGTTCTTTCATCATTTCCCTCAGCATTAGAGCGGCTGTTTGTTTGGCCGCATGGCGTCACTGCATTTCTTTCACTTGAGCAATATAGTGCGTCCCGCCGATGACATCATTCAGCAGCTGTCAAGTGAAAACACATTATCTACTGGTTGAAAAGATAACACTGCACTGGTTATGACTGGAGATGTTGGTGGACGCTCACTATGTGGCTAGTTCTGCTACAATACCATATTTCTCACCCGATGACAGGAAGTTCAGTGTAGCGTCTTAAACAGTTACAATCTACCGTATTTTTCGTCGATAAGACGCACTTTTTCTTCCCCAAAACTGAGGGTGAAAAGTTGGTGCGTCTTATACGGCGAATGCAGAGATCCGCTAGCGCGCTCACCGCCATCTTAGTGTGCAATACGCGGTATACATAGTTGTCTCGCTTTCTTTCTCGCAGAATCTTTGTGAAACAATGAAACCATGATTTCCAAAACGAAAACAGACTTTGCTCAAAATAAAACGCAGATTTCACCGCGTCTTAAAACTAAAACAGCCGCCTTCTCTTAAAGGCACAGCGAAAAAACGGAGCGCAGGCGATGCGCGTGAAGAACAAACAGTTTGATTAGTAATGTCTGTGCGTCATTGGTAGTTGTAAGTTACAACTTCTAACGAAACTATTGGGTAATACTGTATTAAGGGGTTTAAAACTTATTAATATAAAAATCTAATTCATGAATTATCACGGTATCCACGGTATTGCAAAATCCATATCGCGGCACATCTCAATACCGCTATTCACGTTAATACCGCTAAACGCCCAGCGCTACTCTCACTGTTTACTGACGTTACTGACGTGTTCATATCACAATTTGACATACAATTGTTCTTAAACTGCTGTTAACTTTTATACAATTGATATAAAATATTTTACTACAGTATTTGGTTCAGACCTTTTTTTTCTAGATTTTCCTCCTTTAAAAATGGGTGCGTCTTATATGGCGAAAAATACGGTAGTTGTGACAAGAACAAACACATGGTGAAGAAGCTTAATATTCACCGCCACCGTATGTGCAGTGGCACCCCAACTTACGAAATTAATCTGTGCCGAGAACCGAAAATCTCGTTAGCTGAGCCGCATTTTACATGTAATTTATCATACGTGTGCCATGACTTAAATAAATAGATAAGTAAATTCAGACAAATAAAAAATTGATAATAGATACATATTTAGCAGTTGATTAATTTGCCATTTGAAAGGTATTTTTAAAGGTACAGTATATACGTAGCGATACCGCGTAATCTCACGTAAACGGTTAACGCCATCTTGGATTATGTCATGCCAATTATGGAAATCTCCGTGATTTGCATGGCGTCATTTCAAGATGGCAGCTAATATGGCACTAATCTGAATTCCTACTTCGGCAGACTGGTACCATTTCATCCATGTACTGGTGCTGGTCCACTGGTCGGGGGTTGGGGACCATGGATCTAGGACATTAGTAAGTCGGGGAAACACTGTACTGTATTAATGCGAATATAAGCACCCGCCTGGCGGGTTTCCTGGGGGATTATTCAGGCACAAAATAAAAAATCCAAAAAAAACCCACTTTATTTGTTTACCATTATGGCTAAAGAATGAGAAGAGAAGCACAACCCTACATAAAGACAACATATTTCCATTTATCTGCAATCGCTCCTGACTTGAAATATGGAAAAATGGGCGCTAATATTTTCACGTATGTTTGAAAAATGCGCATATAAGCACACGTTTTTGAGCGTCTAAAATTGGCGACAAGGTTGCGTATATTCCCGTAATTACGCTAGCAGTGCTGGGAGTAACGCGTTACAAAAGTAACATATTACACTAATATATTACTTATTGCTGTAACGCGGTAGTGTAACTTATTACTTTGTGTATTTTCAGTAATATATTACTCGTTACATGCAAGTAACGCTTGCGTTACATCAAATCTTTCACATTCAAGACAATAAATCAAACATTTAATATTTCCTGTTCGTAAATAGACCTTTGACTAGAGGAGCGTTGTATTTTGTAACGGTGCACTGAGCTCGAGGTGTGCACCTATTGGCTCTGAGATCGAGGTGTGCTGCTATTGGCTCTGAGATCGAGGTGTGCTGCTATTGGATCCGTCTGGCTTGCGTAACTGCGGCTGCTCACGTCACAGGGCGGGGTCGCGACTCGCGGCAGATTTGATGAACATTTAGTGGTACAGCCGGTGGAACATTCGCGAGATGGTCTTTTGCGCATTATTTCAGTTTTGTAAAAAACAAGAACATTGTGGTGAAATGCCACCGCTGTGTAAACGCGACATAAAAAAAAGAGCAATAGCAATTAAAAACACCTGGAGCAGTGCCATTAGATCGCTCAACCTGAAGAATGTCGTCTGCACTTTATGGCCAGAAAGCAGGACAGTATTGTGTGGTCAGTCATTCAAAATGAATAAAACGGCACTGAACTTTACATAGTCATGTTGTGTCTGATATCAAATATACTTAAGTTATTCACAGACTTTGGAGGAAAATCGCTTTCTGTCTATCATACTTTTAGCACTTATTAATGTTAATTATTAGTGTTGCCAAGCGTCTTTTCCCCAGAGACCAGATTTTATAAATTCACGATAATGTCCGGTTTTCCATCTTTTTCAAAGGACCTTTACACGTGTACGTAGGTTCGCCACCCGTGTTTTAAATAATTTGAGAACGGAAAATGAACTAATACATTTAAACTTTCTATATTATTAAATTATCTGTCAAATAAAAACGTGCCTGCTAATATTGTTCACTAATAGAGACATTATAGTTATTATTAGATATATTGTTGAATCTGGATTTTCAAACAAAAGACTTGATATTTAGAACTTTATTTCATATAATTAATTTATTTATTGTGAAAAAAGTCAGACTATTGTTACATATTACATGTTACACATACATATTAAATCATGTTCATCAACCTCCAAGAAGCCTATATATATATATATATATATATATATATATATATATATATATATATATATATATATATATATATATATATATATATATATATATGGTCACCCTACAATTAAAGACTATGTATTATTGCTTGGACAGGCCACAGTCATTATAGGCTACAAAACTATGCCTTCTACTGGATGTAACAAATTACTGTACAAGTAAAAGGTATATTTTGTTATTTAGGGACGTTAATTTCTACTTGGTGAAAGTAACTTAAAAGTAATACATAAGTAATGTAATATATTACATTTCTGAGAGAGTAATATTGTAATGTAACTTATTACTTTTTACAAACAGTAATAAGTAATATGTAATGTATTACAATTTTGAAGTAACTTGCACAACACTGTACGCTAGTATATGCATTTGTGTCTTTTGCAACAAATTGTAACACTTTTGTTATTATTCTTTGTTGCATGAATCCACAACTACCTGCTTGTTTATTGTGTCATAACCTGATTCCCGCTTCCGCGACAGTTTACCATTAAGACTAAAGAAAGAGAAGAGAAGCACAACGCAGAAGCGCTCCGCTACATAAAGACGACATATTTATCCGTGATCGCAAATACATTTCAAAATACAAATTGCAAAATACATTTCACTTCATGTTGTTGCAAATTCATTGTGTAGGTGACAAATAAAATTTGAATTTGAATCGCTCCTGTCTTGAAATATGGAAAAATGTGCGCCTATATTTTCACGTACATTTGAAAAATGCGCATATAAGCACAAGTTTGCGCATAAAAATAAAAAACAATTTCTATTTGAAAAAGTGAAAAATGTGCGCATAAACGTTATAATCGTCTAAAATTGGCGACAAGGTTGCGTATATTCCCGTAATTACGCTAGTATCCGCATTTGTGTCTTTTGCGACACCAATTGTAATAATAATAATAATAATAATTGAACCTTTATTAGTCCCTCATGGGGAAATTTTTTCTCTGCATTTAACCCATCCGACACGAACTCGGAGCAGTGGGCAGCCACACACTTTTGTTATTATTCTTTGTTGCCTGAATCCACAACTACCTGCTTGTTTATTGTGTCATAAGCTGACCCGCGCTACACTTACACAAGAAATGCACTATTCATTGTTCCCTCTTCACAAGGCCGACAGCTCTGCGTACGTACGCGCTCCACCTCGTATATTTGTCAGGTTTGGCGCTCATTAGCAGCTCTGACAGGCCCCGCCCCTGAACAACACACTCGGCCCCGCCTCAGCGTGTGTGTCGTGACACATTCGACACAGATGTGTGATTCAGACCAGGCGCGTGATTGGTGGAGTTTGACAAAGGTCAGCCGCGTTGTCTCCGGTGTGCGCGGCTGATTTATTTGGGTTGGGGACGCCGGCCGAGACATATTTCTGCCGATAGGAAACTGGGTTTATTGGTTGACGAAACGGTAGAGTTCCAGCTGTTTCCGAGCCTTAAGTAACAGTGGACAGTGTTAGCTGAAGCCGGGCGCATGAAGGGCCGATGGCGAGGAAGGATTTGGCAAAGTGACTGGAAGACCAACGAAGAAACTACTGAACACGCTTTAACGCTTCTGTTAGTGATGGGAACGCTCCTTCAAAAAAGTCATTAGTTACAGTTACTAGTTACTTCTAACAAACAGTAACTCAGTAATTGAGTAACGTCGTTATAAAAGTAACTAATTACACGGGAATGTAACTGTTGTGTTACTTTACCATTACGGTTAAAGAAATGTCACTTTTTGTGACAAGTTTTTATTTATGGTTTGTCTGTTTGTTTGTTTATTATGGTGTGTGGTGTGTTATGGTCTTGTTTGTTTCTTTTTTTAAAATGGAATTTCTACTGTTGCGACATGCAATTTCCCCCCTGTGGGACAATTAAAGACTTTTTCAATTCAATTCAATTCGAATCAATTCAATTAATTTGTCAAATAACTTGGCTGCCGTCAATATTAAATGTTAAATGAATGAAAGGGACGCTAAATAAAATACATTTTTATTTTTATTATTATTATTATAAAGCACTATACATTATTCTACACACTTTTAATTTTGTTGGGGAACGATGTGAGAGACACCTATCAAATTCAAAATGCTTCAAAATACTACCATTAGTATAGTGAATAATAAAATACAATAGATGTTTTAGAACTTTTAATATTTATTGCACAGACCACAACTGGCCAACAAATAAGTCTAAATATAATGGGTGCTTCTTTAGGAATGTAACAAAAGTAAAAGAGAAAAATTCACAAAAGTAAACAGTTTAGCAAGACGTGTTCTGCTCTCAATATACAATTCTTAACAAAGTACCTAAATTAAAATAACTAAAACGTACACTCTTTGTAAACAGGTAGTAAAGTTAAACTCATCACTGACTCCTGCTGGGCGAGCGCTTGTATGTGACCAAACGCGATACTTCCGGGTGGTAAATGATGGACATTTAATCTAAGCCAATCATCACGTCTTCAGTCGCACCATGTTCACAGACACACCAATCAGCAGTGATGCCCCGCCCCCCGAACACACCCACCAGAGGGAAAAACATTACTGACTCTGATTTCACGGACGAAAACCCCTTAGGTGACCACGATTATAGTAACACCGGAATGTTAGTCAGTAACGATAGTAACGGAGTAAAACGTAATTGCGTTAGATTACTCGTTACTCAACGTTAGTAACGGCGTTTATTTATAACGCCGCTGTTCACATCACCGGTCACGTCTAGTGCGGAACGTCACCCACAGCGCGACGGAAAACGCCGCATTCTTTCCAATCGCGCTGCAAACGTAAAGAGCTATCACTGAGTAAATACGTCTGAAACAACAGATAAAGCGGCGATAAACACCAAAGTCAGTGTTTCCACTGCACACGCTCACGTCAGCCTCGCCGCCTCACCATCTGGCTGCTTCGTGGGAAAACTCAAGTCCAGCATTGTTTCAACTCGGTCAGCTATCTGTGTGTGTGTGTGTGTTTGTGTGTGTGTTTGTGTGAGTGTGTGGTGTGGTGTGGTGGTGTTGTGTGTGTGTGTGTGTGTGTGTGTGTGTGTGTGTGTGAGTGAGTGTGTGTGTGTGTGGTGTTGGTTTGTTGGAGACAGACAGACAGAGAGGGTCTTGTATCCAGAGTAGCAGTTGTGGTCAGGAGTTGGAACCAGCCACACAAGCTGATCAGAGTCGAACCCAACGAGTGACCTCAGACACGGACCTTACTCCAGGAAAAGTGAAAAACTCACTCGCACACTCTCACTCACTCTCTCAATCACACTCACTCACTCGCACACTCTCATTCACTCATTCCCTCACTCAATCACTCACTTTCTCGCTCTCTCACTCTCACACACTCATTCACTCACTCACTCACTCTTACACTCTCTCATTCACTTACTCACTCACATTCTCACCCACTCACTCACTTACTCTCACACTCACTCATTCCCTCGCTCACTCACTCACTCTCTCACTCTCACATTCACTCACTCTCACGCTCTCTCATTCACTCACTCACTCACTCTCACTCACATTTAATCACTCACTCACTCACTCACTCTCTCACTCTCACATTCACTCACCCCTCACTCACATTCATTCACTCACTCACTCACTCACTCACTTTCATGCTCTCTCATTCACTCACTTACTCACTCACTCCCTCACTCACTCACTCATTCACTCACTCACTCACTCACCCACTCACTCATTCTTACACTCTCTCACACTCTCTCATTCCCTTGCTCACTCACTCAGTCCCACACTCACTCTAACATTCTGATTCACTCAGTCACTTGCTCTCTCACTCTTGAACTCTCATTCACTCACCCACACACTCTCTCACACACTCTTTCACTCACTCACTCACTCACTCACTCACACACTCTCTCACTCACTCGCTCTTTCACACTCTCTCATTCCCTCATTCATTTACTCACTGACTTACTTGCACTCTCACTCACTCACCCTCTCTCACACACTCACTCACTCACTCACTCTCTCTCTCTCACTCTCTCACTCACTCTCTCACTCTCCTCTTGAGTGGGCGTGGCGATCGCAGCTCATTAGCCAGTAATAAGGGGAGACGAGACAGACTAAGCCTCGTCCTAGATTCATGCACATTAGATAAATAGACAATATCTGTGTTTATTTTTTATTTATGTTTACATGTTAGCCGACATTCTAAGCTTTATGTAGACATTTGTTTCATGTCAGTGTGATAAGTATTTATTAAGTTACAGTTCCTTTTCAGCTGACAAAGAGAAGGTAAAACGTGCTTCTCATTTCAGTTTTATTATAATATCTAAAAACCTATTTTAGAATAATTTGTAAAATAATTTAAAAAACACAACGTCTTGTTTTTATTAAGAGTATAATAAAAATAGATGTGTAAGACTGACAGAAATTAAGGATATTTTTAGTGTTTTACCCTGATCTTGAAAAAGGAGCGGCTCGACCTCGGAACAAACAAAAAGTCTACTATCTTATTTTACAGTATTTAAACGTATGATTATTTAGTGTTGAGTTTTAATACACATATATATGCATTAGAGCTGTCAAAATTAACGTGTTAACTCGTGCAATTAGTTAAATTTCTTTGTTGCATCAAATTGTATTATCGCCATTAATCACCGTTTTTAAACTTCTGGTTTATTTACGCGCAATGAATGGACTTTTAGATGGAGAGTTTCACTTTAAAACATTCATTTGTATTTAAACATTCATTTACAATTTACATTTACACTTCAATATTCAATATTACAAGCTTCTGTTGTTTATTTGTTTAATAATATTTCATTTAAAAATAATTGTTAGATTGTGATACATTTATTAATTATAATAATTGAAAATAATAATTATTGATTATTTTCTGCGATTAATTGCGATTATTTTGGTTGGGGAAGTGCGAATATATATTATATTTTATTTATATTACATTATATTATATATAATTATATTATATATATATATATTATATTTTTTACATATTTATATAACTATATATCCCAGAATCTTTCCAGGTGTAAATCCAGATGTTGCCGTATCTAGTGACAGGCGTGATGTTTCTAAAGGTGTAACAGCTGTCCAGGTGTTGTGTAGCGCAGCAGGTGGAACAGGTGTATGCGTATAATCCTGAAGTGATGGTTGTCAGCATGTCCTCAGGCCCAATCAGCAGAATCCCAGATCTCTGTCAAATCCTTTCAGAAATCTAACAGCTGTGTGTCGTGTTAACATCTTCACGCGTCACTCGCTTATCTCGGGAACAATGAGCAGGAGGCGTCGTCATGGTTACGCTGTTTGAGGCGTTTACAGGCGCGTGGCGATGGCGACCTTTACCTCAGCATCTCTCACCCGCCCCGGGGCAGTGTGTGTGTGTGTGTGTG